>JACXSJ010000131.1:0-129870 GCA_014851325.1 Pentalonia nigronervosa | reverse complement strand
TAAAGTGTATTTAACTACGATTTTTTACAATGTTAAAACTTATTTAATTAATCTTGTGTGTTAACTGACAAGAAACAACTATCACCACTGTTTATATTGAAGTGTTCTCATACGAATTGATGTGTCACACGACTTTTTTTTTAGTCGGCGACTCGAGCGTGAAAAACGCGCGACAAGCGCAAAAACGGTGTGACGTCTCAATTCATATGAGAATTTTGCAAAAAATACAACTAAAGTGTTTATTTTTACTTTTAAGATAACGTCCTAAAAATAAATTGAATAAACCAAGATTTTGGAGATAGAAAAAAAATTTCAAAAAAATCTACTTTAGGCCATCACAGTGAGTACGCATATGCTTGTGTCCTAATCCATTTCAGAAACACCCTGTATACGTGTATCAAAGCGATTTTTCTCTCTTAAATCTTCAACGTCTCCATTTCGATCGATTTTTGTATATATTATAATTGCCGAGAGGAAAAATCAAATTACTTGAAAATACCAGTTCCTATTTAATAGGCGACCGATTATTTTCGATTTGGGATTTTCTTTACCGAGAGGCTAATGTTCTATAAGTAGTAATAATGTTCTCGCGAATGCGATGCAAAAAAATTTTAATTCAGAAAAAGAAAAAAAACAACAGCTCTTGTACATACCTACCTACTCGTACGATATAAAAGTTTTTTGCAAATATAGCGTTGTCGCGTCTTACCTATATATCTTCATAATAATAATATATATGCAAATTATGCGCACAGATGTTTTTTTTTTGTCCGGTGAACGGCATTATTGTTTTTCATATTATTATATAATAATATATTTATAAATGTAAGTAATAATATGCAGTCGTAGGTACTCACTGTTTTTGGTAAACGTGACGATTTTCAGCACTTTGCCGTAACGCGAAAATATCTGCAAAAATAAAAAAAAAAACACATTATTTCGTTGTTATTGTACAGTTAGTAGTATAATGTGGGCGAACTGTATTTTAATATGCACGTATATTAGCACCACGTGCAACATTCAAATAATATAATATAAATATGCATTCAAAATTGTTCAATTTTATTCAGTCTTTGCGTCGCTGATCCCTTCACCTACCCGCCACCTTCACCATCGTACGCGTAGCGTTTTCTTGGAAGTATATTATATTATATAAATTATTGCGCGGACCTGCGCACCACACCCCCCCCCCCACCACACGGACGGCCGCAATTATATGAATTAACGAAAATACTAGTAAAACGGTTTTTTTTCTATCCCGACCGCTTTTTTTTTTTTTTTTACACGGCTATAATAAAACAGTAATATTATAAGTAAATTATAAAATAAATATAATTTATGTAGTCATACTCACTACGCGCGCGTATAACATATAATAGGTTAGTACACGGGTAGTTCCTTTTTTTTTTTTTTTTTTGTACGGAATGCGCTTGTTATTTTTATTATTATTAAGTTAAACGCCAAAAAAAGAATTGCTCGCACAAACAATTTGCGCGTTACCTTTCTAACCACGGGGAACAAACAAAATCAACACGCATTTAAACTATTATTTTGTTTTCATTATCAAATTCCTCTTGATTTCCATTACCTAAGAATCGATTTTTGCATGCGTTATGCGATTGTTTTAATATTACCGTAATATTTAGAACGAAGTTTACTTCTCGGTATATCTACTGTGAAATACACACTAAATACAATGACATAGTGTTATATAATATTGTTCCGGTCATTTAACCTTATAATTGTTCGGACTTGTATAACCCCATAGTTGTTTAGATAAAACTACATTTTTGTTTCTGGAAACTGATTTAACGTGCACATATAAATATATATTTATTATTTTTTACCGGGAAAACGTAATTTGTCTACTGCAGTCGAAATATACTTCAGGCAAGTATAAATATGAGCGTATCCAGCGAACGGTATTATTATCCAAATAAAGTAGGTACCGATATATTATATTATGTGTATTATTTGTATATTATACGGAATGATCGATACTACGCGTTTCGTAACGTTTTTGATTTTCAATTTACCGATATGAATATAAATTACCAATGTTTGAGGTGTAAAAAAAACTCAACAACAACAATCATCTTGTATAATAAAACGAAAAATACCCACATAATAACAGGGTCTTGCGGGTGTATATATACAACCCTTAAATCACGATATAAATACGTTGTTGCATATATATATTATTATATTATATGCAGTTTATAGTGCGGTATACAATACAAATATTAAACACACAATAGTCTACATTGATTAAATATTTAAATTTGTTTAAAAAAAAAAAAATCAAATAACCATCAACTATATAGAGCCGAGAAGAAAGTTTCCTTCGAAGAATAACAATAATAAAAAAAAAAACTAAACTAACCTACACTATACTTTATGGTAATATTTTTGCTGCACTACACTAATCTACATTTTAACTAACTTTTGTTCAAACATTTACCGTATAAAACAATTTCATAAAATTAATTTTTACTCTAAAAACTTATCAGAGACGCGCGTATAAATTATAAATTATATTTTCTCAAAAATCGAAAAATTATGAAACGTTCATGCGTGTACAAAAGTTATATCATCATACAGCGCCTAGCCGTGAAAAATCAAAAATGCAAACAGGATAATAACCGTCGGCCGAGTCGAAAGTCTTTTGGTGGAGAGGCTAATAATATTTCTGACGCAAAGCGTAGCAGTTTCCCAAAACGTACTGTTAAACAATAAAAAAAATAATGAATAAATAAAAACCTTTAAATACCACAACGCAATGCAGCGTTTGATTTTTCGATTCACGACTAAGCAGCACTCGAGTTTTATCCGAAAAAGATGAAATTCGACGAACTCATTATAAGCCAAGTCAATATTACTTCGCCGTGATCGTCAGAATATTTCAAAAACGGGCATGATGATGGTTCGTTGTTAAAATAAGTCGTATATAATATTTATGATATTGTATAAACGTGATGCAATTGTCTCGATACCTTTACGTGCATGTATATTATATATAAATCGGCGTTTCCCAAAGTTTGCTGGTCCACATATATATATACATATATTTCCATCGTACGCGTCCGAATTCCTCTAGAATATTCGGGTCAGACTCGGACAAACGAAAGCGGCCGCGACGACGCGAAGACACGCCTTCGTGATGTTTTTAATACCATAAGAAACTGCAGGGCCATCTCTGTCCGCGAATAAATATTAAGCGATTTTCCGACGTTTTCCACGATCCGCATCATAATATACAACGCGTAATATATATATTGTGTTATACATAATTATTACGAGATGGGGCCTCTTTACTCGCGGACCATCATCATCATACTCGCACTGCCGATTTATATATTATAAATTATATATATAACGAGGATTAGGCGTACACGACGCACAGCCTTTGAAACCGATGACATAATATCATCATACACGCGTATACATATATAATTGTAATTCGCGCCGAAATTAATGTCGAGGGCCCGTTTACGACGAGCGGGGTCAATCTTCTGGCGCTTGCAAAAGCTTAGTACATATATATATATATATATATAGAGAGAGAGAGAGAGATATCTATGCGTAAGTGTATATATATGTGTGGTCGGGACTTGCATAATTCTAACGCGCTCGCGTATAAAGGGACTCTCTCTATCACCTACACACACATATATATACATATAGACACGCGTATAGATATATCGTCGTATAAAACGACACCAGCTGCCGACCCGAACCTTACCCGCACCCCTAAGGATACGATACGTACTTACAGACAAGCTATATATATATATATATATATATATGATATTAGGTATATGGTCGGTGCATACACTATACACATACACCCTCTCACCCAAAGACCAAATAACGTTATACATATTATAATAATATTATGTACACCTACCTACGGGGATACGAGCGTATACACGCCTAATATATGTATATATATATATATATGTACCTACTCTATAAATATATATATATACGCGAAGACGCATCCATTCGAAATTACTCATTACGTATTTAGTGAATAAAATATGGTCTCTGTTGAATCATACATAAGGAACCGCGACTGTATATTATTATCGCGTGCGTATGTTGTACGTTATACATTATGCACCGGCGGATTACGCGCGCGTATCGGGATTTTTTGGCGGTGGCTAGGGGGTGGGCGACCCTCACAATTAGCCCGGATGCTCAGTCGTTAACAACGGTATACTAGGTATAATACACCCCAACCTCTGTGTAATATACAGCGAACTCTATATTTGCAATTAGTGTACGGCTCAGCAATATTTCCAAACGGAAAATAATATTTTCGAAGAACCGATTTCCTTCTATATTATAGGTGGGTACAACGGAGAAGCGCGCAAAGGCGTATTATTAATTTATGCGCGTTAGTGCTGCGAAAATCGAACGAATTTCCTGTTCGCTGCAGACGGAACATGAAACATTATATTTATTTTTATTCGGAAAAAACATGTACCTATCTATACATTATGATATTATTGAAGCTAACGGAAATTATACGATGGACAAATAAATTAACTTTATACGTTTTCTTTTCTAATATTATCTAGATTCTATATTTCTTCTCATATCTATAGATGAAATTCCGAAGTAGTAATTCTCCGATATATAAAACTTGCATATTAAACACGTCTACGTCGTACTGTACTACATTATTATTATTAAAAGCTTGGTCATTGTATATGTGCAGGCACTGCACAGTATACATGATTGAACATTTTTATGTAATATATGAAATACCTGTATATTATAACACAATTACTTGGAAAAAAAAAATTCTTAAAGATTACAACGAGCCATAATATATTGTATACTAAAAGTATACATTCAAATAAACCGTCGCGTTTATTGAAAAGTGAGCTGCAGAAAAACTGTTGCTGTAATATGTATACAGAGTGTTTAATCAGTTAGAAAATAGATATACACGTACCTAGATAAACGGATGTTTCAGGTGCAATTCAAAACTTTTTGAATTCTTATTACCAGGGTTCGGATTTTATAATATTTGCTAATCAGTATGGGATACAGATAAAAATAGCAGAATGAGCTATACGTTTTTTTTATGTACCGGAGACTCCAAATATGAAATTTAATTTTGTTATTTTTTGCATATTTGAAGTATTTTAGATTTTTAGTGCTATTTTTGAAGTTTTGGTACTATTTTTGCTTAATATAATGCTTTATTTTGTAATTTTCATAGATCTCGTTTATATTGGATGAAATATAGTATTAATTTATGTGAATCCATGAGAAAAATGTCCACATTACAAACGATGTCTTCATTTAAGTTATTACGTATTATATATAGGTACACATAAGTTTTTTTTTAAAATTTTTAACAAAAAAGGTCATTTTAATTTTTTTTATAAATGTACTAGTTCATAAGATTATATTATAAGATGTTAACTAAAATCAAGATAAAATTAACTGTCAGTAAAAGATAATAAATTTAATAGAATATTGATTAACTTTTTTTGCTATTTTTGATATTTTAAGGTTTTTTTGGTCATATTATAGTGCATATTTCAGTACTTTTTAGTACTATAAAATCCGAACCCTGCTTATTACATATGATACCGACGTGATAATCTCACGCGTAATATATTAACTATACTTAAAAGTACCATAATATGACATTATACAGATGTTCAAAAAATTGTACATACCAATTTCTCAAAAAAAAAAATTTTAATAGGTAAATATTATCCCTCTCTACTATCTCGTTTATTACTAAATGCCCATCAAGGCCTTAAGGATGACCAAGAGTCCACCAATATTTAACAACTAAAAACGAAAAAAGTCATATATTATTATTTCTCAATGTTAAT
The DNA here is from genome assembly GCA_014851325.1 of Pentalonia nigronervosa. Taxonomy (NCBI): domain Eukaryota; kingdom Metazoa; phylum Arthropoda; class Insecta; order Hemiptera; family Aphididae; genus Pentalonia; species Pentalonia nigronervosa. Next base: position 124,009 of record JACXSJ010000131.1, on the reverse strand, counting down.
TTTAAGTAGATGAATATTGTTACGCGATTATATATTTACTCGTACACTAATATAACATTTAAAATTTCACTCCCTTACCATAACAGCGGTCTAGAGCTTAAATGATATATATATATATATATAACAAATTGCGATCATATGTATATGTATATAAATTTATAATATTCCCCAACAGCATAAGTGTTCGAAGACGGCGGCGGACGATATAAAACATATATGCACATTACATTTATATAATATGTACATTCGCGATGTTATATGTGACACGTCGACTCGATGCCGGAGACAGGCTGCGGTAGCAATAGATTTCCGATAAGTCTTATTTATTGTTTTCTTCTGTTTTTATTTTTGCGAATCTAATTACGTTTTACAGTCCCCGAATGCCGATCGCTTCCGCACGCGTCAAAGTTTTAATCTGCCAACTTTCATTCATCAATTATATACACTCCCCGCGAAAACGGCCTCACGCAGCCGCCGTTTCTCTTTCCACCACCTCCCCGGGCGCGAAGGTCTCGGTCCCACGATACCACCGCCGCTGCAGCAGCACCGCTCCCGTCATCCACGACTCCGGATATCCGGACGCCGCCGCCGCCGCCACCACCACCACAGGACCCTTTGAGGTTACAACGCGGTATCGTAAACTAATCCATTACCGCGCCCGCGGATAATACCCGCCACCGCCGAAAACCGTGATGGTGTGTATATATTATAAACGTGCGATTTTTCCCGTCGAAAACCGACGTGTTTTTTCGGGGCGGAGGTCGAAGGTGGCGGTCGTGGGGGGGGAGAGGAGGTACAGGACGGTGTGCGTGTAACGGGGTCCGACCGACCGACCTTTTCCAGTATATAGAAATGCATCAAACGGTACGTGCCCAGTCGAAAAATAACTCCGCAGAGAACGTTATAATATGTATACACGTGTACACATTATTATTATTATTATCATCGGCGGGTATACCTGTGTATCGGCGCTGCTGCTATAATGTTATACAGACAAGCGGGACGGAACGGGCTTTTCTATATATAGGTACCTAACGGATCCGTAAGATGTAACCTTGGTTCCGGTGAGCGTATATATTTCATACGTTTAATAAGGTCCCGCACCCGTTATAAAGCCAGTACGGCGCGCCTGTAAAGCCAGCTACACGTATTATATACCTACATAAAATATACATTAATAATATCTACGATAGGTGTATAACGCACGGCCATAGTATAATATAATATTAAAATAAACAACAATATTATTATATAGTATTATAATGCACGTCCGCTCGATTTTCGATCTCCCATCATCGATCGGGAACGACTGACTATATATGTGCGGAGAGCTGAAGTTGTCGGAAAGGAGAGCGGAACAACATCATTCGATCTGCATACTGCGACTATACACAGTAGGTACAATAATAATATTATAAACAATAATACGCACACGAATTTGTCAGCTGCCACCGACAAGCGTCGGTTTATGTCCGCGGCGATCCATCGTCGGATCGGCGCACTAGGCACTTATTATCGTACCGCGGAGAGTTTTACTAAATCGTTCATATTATATTTTATATAAACGTGTTTGTTATTTATTTTATTTCGACGCGCGACACAGATTAATACGTACGACAAAGTACTATATAAAATCGATAAAAGGTCGATCAACTGGAATATCGGGTCAGTGCCCACCGCTGCAGCACAGTAATGGTGTTGGGTGTGTACGATGTGCGGCTGAATTATATATAAAAATCGACTTCGGAAAAAAAAAAAAATTTATGTTTCACAAAGCAAACACGCACGCGTAGGGTAGCCAGCAGAGTGTCGGCGATATTTTTCTCTCGATTATTTTTGTAAGTCGCACACGCGCGTTTAAAGCGAGATTGAAAACGGGGACGCGCAGCATTTACGAGTGATTGCCATTATGTAACTACATCGTACATTAATCAAGCGCGCTCGTAATAGGCGTACGTGCCACAGCCGTATCGCCGGGACAGGTCGCTCAGCGGGCGAGGGCGAGGGAGAACACGATAAATTTAGGTATTATATACGTGTATACGTAGTACGAACGTCACTAATCATCGATGTAAATTTTTAATATCAAACAAGACGGATTAAAACCAAACAATGCTTTTAGAATAATCACAAAAACTGCGTACATGTTGTATAATATTACCTACCTGCCTCCAATTCGTCGTATTATAATAATAATTGCGTTCTAGTGCGACACGCACGCGGATGTGTACAACACGACGATGCGCGGATAACCACACACGGAAATTATTTATTTTTTTCGCCCGGGACGCGACGTGTACGTATACGAAACGATATCATTATTTAATGCGGTTTCGATGTGATAAATCATGTCGTTGTTGTTTTTACATTATGATATATTATTATTATCACTATTATTATTATTATTCGGCGGACAAAGCACACGAGACTCCCAGGCCCAGGTAACAGGTAAAGCGGACATTACACCTGACGCACAAGTCGACGCCGAAAAAAAATTCAGTATTTAAAAAAAATTATAATAATGATATGCCGAGCGCGGCGACGAATAAAACAACATTATATCATGTGTAAATATAGAGCACATTAATGCGATTAGATTTTATAGTCTTATCGGTAGATACATTATAATATTAAGATCGGCATCGAACGCGTACGTCGTTATTTTCGACAGACAGAATTGATCGTTAAGTGTTTTTTTTTTTTTACAGCAGCCGTAATATAGCAGAGTACAAAATTTTTTTGGTGGAAAGACGCATGCACAAAGTCTTCGTAGTAGGTAGATATATACAGGTATTTATGGATATGTATTACCTATAAAAAAAAAATAATAATAATAATAATAATAATACCACTTCGTGTATATATATATATAAAAATACATATAGCCAGCGGATTACCAAGAGCCAATATTGCTGATGTACTTCCCTCGTCCCTGGGCGGCGGCGGAGACTTTGAGATTTCCTCCCGTTCGTCCCCGCCCGCCATCCCATTCGATCTTTTATTGAAATATGAAGATTGTCAAGACGACATAAAGCGACTATACAATATACACACACGCACGCGATCGGTTAACCGAGTACACTTTTGTGAGAGATCATATGATGACGTCCCACGAGAAAACGCGACTACGGCGACGATGACGGCGCGTTGTAATGTTCGCCGCAGAAGATTTCGTATATATAAGTACGCGCATAATATAATATACGAAACCGACTGTGATTTATGGAGCCAATTTGGAAAACGTTTAATTGGGTTTTTTCCGTCTTTTTCACTATACACACAGGTATACTGCCACACAACAGGATTGTTTGAAAACTTTTTTTCCGAAAAAAGAACTCCAGTCGTTATTTTTATTAGTTGTCGTCATCGTCGCGCAAAAAAACCGAGACCGCCTTCGCTAAATTAAATACGCTGTCGTATTAAATAATACGTAAAGGTATATAAGGTCCAAACGTTTCCATACGATATGTACGTAGGGTTTTAATTCAATTTTGGCTTTGTACACCGCAGTAGAATATATTTTAATTCGATTTTATTCGGAATTTTTTGTTTGTCGAAAACCGCGAATATATTATATTATTATATAATGTGCGTACCTATAAGTTTTTTCCGTCCTTTTTACGCGGCGGCGCTCTCGAAATTCTATTATAAATGTTTTATGAAAAAACTTTTCAATTTTACTGGCAATATTTACTTAAATTATGATAAAAGCCATTCATTAAAAAACAAGCATTATTACGCTCTAACCCAATTATTTTCAAATTTAATAACAACAAGTTTCCTTTGCAGAGTATAACTTCTCTTTATAGGATCCGAAAGACGAAAAAAATACATAAACGAGAACAATTTGTTTTTAATTTCCATAGAATTATCGGTATCAGATTTAAGTGCATAATCTTTTTAAGTAAAAATTAATTGCTCTACTTTTTAACGGATAATAATTGCACAATTAATAAAAAATCTATAGTACAAGTGTGCAACAATAATATTACTGGCAGTACTTTCACGAAAAGTAAATAAAAAAATTTATTAAAATATTTTATTGAGTTCGATTTTAATATTTTAGACTTGTAACGAATTGATAACTGTACATAGTTATAAGTATTGATTTTGCAACGAGCTTTTTTTCCCAACAATTTTTATTCTTTTGAGAAAAATGTTATTATACCTACATTATTAAACAGATATTATACATTCGTGTGAAGATTACGAGTCTACACCGAAACCAAGAAGTTTTATAATTGTTATTTTTTACATTGGGTTGTGAATATGCATAAAAATAGTATATATTGTTTGATATAATATTATATTTAAACACTTGAATCGCATAAACAATTCAAAAATAAACAGAGTCTAAAATAATTGAAACTAAACAATAAAAAATATTCTATATTGAGTTACAACGAATTATACCTACGAATTATTGATTAGTTTTATTTACGAAATAAAAAAAAAATTGCATTAGCACAAGATTTCACCCGCACGTTTTTTTTTTTTTTTTTTTGATACTGGCATTTAATATTCGAAAAGAAGGTATTTGTAAATCATTTAGACATATATTAAATACAAGGAAAATTCCAACAAATAAATAACTGCAAATATAAAACATCATGAAAGTTACCTTAACCTTTTAAATACAGGAAATTCCATAATATTTTTTTTGTATAATATACAAAATAAAAGTTTTAAAATGAACTTCTATAATATAACAGTAATAAGTGATTCAAACTTTGTTCAATGAAAAATAGCTACAAATTATCAACCTCCACAATTACTCGCACATATAATTCATAGCAGCATTTTAAAAACGATTTCTTAATCATTCGCTGCCAAAAAGTGAGTACCTACTAAATAAGTCTTACTTGTATAATAAAATTCACATAATTTATACTTATTATGCTAACCGAATAACTATGTTTGGCTATTGATAAATATGAATATAAATATTAAATATATATTGATATTAAAGTGGAAATATTCAAAAAAATGTTTTTTCTTCATAATTTTTAAATCAATTTAATGATTAAATATTTATCTGCGGGTTTACCGCAAAACTTAGTTTCAACCAACACCACCACAGCGAAAACCCTACGGTGCCGATAGTGGGAGGGATGTTGGGAGTTGGGGCATCAAGTGGTTTTGTATGTGAGCACATAATTGCGTATTATATATGCCCATATTATATACTTATAAGCGTATATAATAGTTATACGTATTATATAACGCACGCGAGGGGTGGAGGGATATACCAGCAGAACTACCTACACACAACGCCGCGCTTAAACACGTGTCAACACACTCGACACAATAATCATCTCAAAAGTAAAAGACGAGGAAATGATAATATAATAATAACGGCAAAGAAGACGGGGGCGGCGGTCTCGACGACGAAATTCCTCGACGAACGAGCTGGTATTATAATCGCGTCTTTCGCGCAAACGAATTGAAAACATAATAATATTGTATATATTATGTACACAGTATACAGCCGGCCTATATAATATAATATATTAAACGTAAACATCGTCGCGAACGCCGATATGCGCGACAAAGAGGAGACGCCACTTCGTGTGCGTGTGTGTGCGCGCGAGCGTTATTGTGGGCGATGTTTTTTTTAATTTCCACTCGTTTAATATTCACTTAAAAAGCCTACGGCGCCACGAATTTGTTGTTTTAATTTAATAATTTACAGCGTAATATGCGCGAGAGCGTGTATATAATATAATGCGGTATGGGCTGGGCGATTCACCAAACAAGCCATCACTCACAATTTTTGTCCTTTAACTATGATGCATTTATGTACTCAGGCCCTGATTTTTGGAATTTTTTTTTTGGTACACTTTAAGACCATATACGATTTTTCTTTAAATATTGTTATATTATTAGACACAAAGTGATACAAGTTTCTCTTTTTTTAAATGAAAACCTGCACCCTATTTTAATGTCAATTGTGTTAATCAGAGAATGTCGATACCTATATTATATAAATCAAAATTCGAACGAGTTCTTTTCTGAATGGCTTTATATGGTACTAAGAATAATAGTCTTAAAAGATAAATTAAGCTATGACTTTTTTTATAATTATAATGAACACTAAATATAATATACACTTTATATTTTATGTAATGCCAATATTAAGGGACTATTATCCTTATCGCACAAAGTGTTGTATCTCAAAACATAATACTTGATTGAATTTTGATTTAAATGCGTCAACATTTTCAAAAAAAAAAAATCGTGCGCGTAACAATTTACAGGAAAAAAAGTCGATTCTCGTTTGAAAAAAATAAATGTTAACTCTGCTGGATACTTCTGAAACTATAAATAAAATCTAAGTATTTGAAAAAATGGTCTTATAAGTATATTTAAAATCAGAATTCGAATACAAGTGGGGCGAGTATTGAGTATGTTTAGTGAATCAGCTTGTATTGAAACAGTTTCATACTTCCATCGCGTTTCTCCTCGCTTTTATTTTGTACCACAAACGCACACAAACAATTTTACGGAATATGATTTCACAACAATAATTGTCATTATTCGAAACATACATTAAAAAAAATTAATATCGAAAATCGTAAAAAGAAATAAAAAAAACGTTGGACGCACGTCGTCAAAGCGATTTTTATAGGTGTGTTGATGAGAATTTGTATAGCGAAGAATGAGTATGGACATTAACCGAATAAGACAAGAACGCGACTATATTATAAATTTGCGCGATTAATTTAATTTTTTGATTTGTAAGGCGTCGACCTCGACTGTTGCCCTCTCATCGCGTCGATGGTTTTCGAAACGATTTGGTAGTACATTAACTAATACCGTTTTCGAGTAACGAAAATATTCAACAGTTGTGTGTACAGGCAAAAAAAAAAATAATGCCGAATATTTGATATTATATAATACTGAGTACCGAATAAGTTGTATACCTGTATATTATTATACTGTACAATTATTGTATGTTATTTCTCATTATAGGTGTGCGGTCGTGGCGGCGGCGGTAGCGTTTGAAGGCCGAAAATAATAAAAATAATAATAATAACGAGACGGCGTATATATATATATATATATATATGCGAGTAATAGCTGATATATACGAGTGAGTGCAACGGCGGAGGGTTAATGACGACGATGTTTTATAATATACGGTTTGCGGGGCGACAACGCCGACGTCGAAGGGTGGTAAAATCATCGGCGGTGGCGGTGGAGGTGTATGAATATATATATATATATATATATAAAATATAGTGGCGTGGAGGCGATGCGAGTGAAATCTTGACACTAAATGAATATTAATAACGCCTTGTGGGAAACGCGAACCCTGTACAAGCGTCGGCGGCGACGGATTAATGGTCGTTTTCCAAACACAACGGTCCATATATATATATATATATATACATTTATAATATGTATATACATATTGTAGAAATATATATATATATATGTGTGTGCACGGGTTATACACACTTATATATACACTGCAGCGTCTCTTTTGTCGGCGGCGCCGTCCTCGTTTTCAAAACACGGAATCCGGTTTTAATTAATATTCGTTTTATACGGCCCACGGATTTTTGCGTTAAAACCGCCACCACCACCGCCACTACATCATCCCCTTCCCGCGTTCTCGGGACGACCCAAAGTATAAAGGATTAACCGACACCTTTGTGCGCGCGTGTACACATCAAACTTAATTTTTCACACGTCACATTATTATTATATGTATATAATATATTTAAATATTTTTACGGCGTGTACGCACTATAATATAATACGCGCAATACGACGGCGGGGGTGGTGAACTTTTTCGAACGCGCGGAGGAGGGCTGAGTGTGCGGTGTGACGACTTTTACTTCGAATAATATACAATACACAATATGATATTATAATGACGTGCATTGCGACGCGCGCGTTCACATATATTATTATTATAATTTATGTTATTGCGGCTAATACTGCGCATGCGTTCCGATGATGATAAAGAAGAGAGGCCATTTCCGCCGCCGCCAACGACCCTCCCCGGCCGCGATCGTTCGACCGGACGCCGCCGTAGTTTCACCCCTTCGGACAATCGGGCGGCGGTCGTGAAAGCGGGGTGGGGGTGGGTGGAGGGGGTCGGTTGATAATCGCCGGCCCAGGGGTCGTATATAGGCTGATCCGTCAATGTTCGATAACTGGTGCGAGATACGCGCGTTTGACGTTTTAGGATCCCGTCAGAAAATTTAATTCCATTATAATATTATTCTGGACGGCACATAACTGATTTAGTGTATACGCCGACTGCGATTCCATTACGCTGGAAATATTGCCGTCAATACAGCAGCAGTCGTTAATCGGGCTAAAAATCATGCGCGTGTATGCGGTGCGTATTCGGCGGAGATTTCAAACGCTTTAATTATAATTATAATCGGCGATTTTTTTTTTCGACGCGTCCACGAGGTCGTCAATTAATCGGGTAAATTAAAAACGCGTCGCATACACAACTGTATTACATATATAATCAATAACTTATGCATAGATTTACGAAACGGCGATAAAAAGTACGATTTATTAATGTGTTTAATTACGCGCGTCATACGTGGCGGTACATAATGATAATAGTGTTGTAGTTACCCGTAATACTAGTAAAATGTACTTTTTTTTTTTTAATGTAAAACTCCATCGTACCATAAAATAAACTAGATATTTTTTATACAGAACAGCAAATATACCTATACAATTACGTAAATAACAGATCGTTAAACCATAGTTATATTATATATTCGCTTATTTTTAGTGCTCAAGCCTATACTATATTGAGCGTATATAGAAAATTTAATAAAACAACATTGTATTATATGATACCTGTTAAAATAGGGTAACAAATAGCCCGGCGGTACAAGAAAGCAGCACTGGTAAGTGTTGTGGAGACTTATACGGTCGAATTGTACGTATGTGGGTTTGTTCCTCTCTAAGGGAAAATTCTAAAACATTCGAAGCAAATTCCGGCGCATAAATATAATATTAATGATATATAGGTACACCAAAGTGTGTATATAAGCGTAATCGCTGACAACAAATCGGGTTCAGTCATGCATTTGTTTTCGTTGATAAGTTTCACCCGTCGCTTTTCGTATTTTCAAAACACATTGTTGTGTTTACAATCGTTTCGGAGTTGAACAACAATATAATTCGCATACCTAGTTATAATAAAGAGTATATCGTATACATATATTTTGGGCCGTAGAATTTAAACGGTCGTGTCATTTGGTCACCGTTAAAAAAATATTTGCCACAGCCGCTCGCATATCACATCGCACTAAATATACATTATAAACATTGTAAATATACATTGGCGCAGCGATAGCAGTAGTGTATAAAAACCATATTTCGCAAAGGGGTTAGCGTTCAATAATAACATACGCAATAATATTATGTACAATCGATATGACGTGCACGCACGTTTAGAAAAACAGCGATATTTAAATTGTTGTAATAATATGCGGAATTATAGAAAATATTTTTTTCCTTCGTTTCTCTCGCTGTCAAATCGTGTACGTTTAATCATCGCTAAACAAAAATAATATTGTCGAAAGTTTATATTATATTACAAAAACACGATTCACTGCAGGGCTTACGCACAAACCCAAAAACAAGCGTCTTGCAACGCTCCAAGGCCGCTTTTAGATAAACTTCGAGACGGCGTATCGTTTATATTCTATTATACAGTAATAATTATTAAAAACATTTGATTTTGAATAGAAATATTTGCACGGTAATGCGAATTTGGCGAATAATTAGATATATATTATACACGCGTGTGCATAAATTCAGGGTGCGAGTGATTATGCATTTTGGAAAACGCGTATATAATAATAATATATACAAATATCGCCCCCGGAGTTAAAGACATTAGTTTTCAATTTCTCCCGCACGCCGCGCGTCACGGCGATCACCACTGCTACCGCGAGCGGACACGGAGGGAGAAACAACAAATCTCCACCCTCCTCCCCCACCAAAACAAACGGTGTGTTTACGCCGTTGCGTCATCCCCTCCGCCCGTGGCGCACACCCGTCACGAGCAAATCGGACGGCGACTACGGTATATTATTAAATTATCAGATTTATCGATTACCGCCGCGACCCGACCCCCCGTATAAGAGATGTTCGGCTATACGCTATTCATGAGAAGTTGTACGCATTCCGGATCAGTTGATTGGATGTGCTCCGCGCGATCTACCCCGCTGCTTCATCACCGTACTCACCCTTGCATGCACAGCACGCTATATTACCTTCCGCGAGGCTCTTTTAAATTATTAAACAACAAAAACAAGGATGAGAGGCACCATACGGCAAGTCTGTTATTTTCCGTTTGTATAATAATATATAATATAGTCGGTCACCTCGCGCGGACCTTAAACAAATAATGGTAATAATAACGATTTTCACATGGCGTATCGAAAATATAATAAGCGATACAGATTTCGGGGAGAAAGGGAAGAAGAGAGAGACACACACATAAACAAACAAACACACAAAGACATAAAATCATAAAGAGAGAAGCGCATACAGACCGCAACTATAGGCGGAGAGAGAATTCCGCACACTCAATAACTAATGACACCGTAAAAATCTTAATTTAAATAACTTAATCACAGACCGCGAATTTTCCCAAAGGACGGGATTTACTACAATATTTAAATAATCGTCTAAATTAATGTAACGATGGAAATCCCACATTTTAAATTAAAGTCGTATAAATATTACATCAAATAATCCGAGGTGAAATTTTCAGATGAATATTTCAACGTTTTCCTTCGTCGACAATCATCATATTGTAATAGCGATTAAGTACGTACCAAACACACACACACACACACACACACACACACACACACACACACACACATTAATAATACGACCATTAAAATCCCACAGTAGCTATACTAAAGTTTCTCGTACTTTGAGTAAAAATGCTATAAAAATACCAATAGTGGTTATTACATAGGTGTATAATAAATAAGGATGCTCACTGGTTTTGTATACATATCGTTAGAACTGCAATTATTGTAATCGCCTGCTATTGTTTATTTATTTGCTTACCGTGAATATCGCGTGTAACTGTGATGATAAGTGCGTTATTAAAACGTTGAAGCTGTCAACATAACACACCGAAAGCAAATAGCTAATATTTTATACTAATCGCTTAGTAATAACGCGAGTGACTGTAACGAGGGGTAATCGAGTGTAAGGGACAAACAATGCGTGCACAGTTCGGCAGTATAAAAGTATAATAATAATAGCCGGGTAGCACTATAATAAGAAGTAGGTAGTAGAAGTATTGGTGAGGAGGAGGACGGTCGGGTGAGATAAGTCAACAGATAAAAAGTTTACACAAAGAATATATGAGCAGAAGGGATTTAAAAATTAATGTTTCTCCTTGCCAAACGCTGACTATGACGACGACAATAAAACGTATATAAAATAATATCTAATGAGGGGTGACGGGAAAACGATTCGACTAAAACGACAAACAACGCATGCGTTTACATAATAATACGATATCAGACGGACATCAGTTTTTTTATCATCTCCTCCTTCTAAACACGAATTCGTATTCAAATGTGCCGAGACGGTCGACGTTGACGGGAGAAACGACCCGAATAACGGACACCCGCAAAGACGATATGAGCCCGGTCGGTTGAACATCCGGTCCAAAATAATATAACGCGGGTGTGACACGATCAATTCTTCCTCTCAATCCAAAACTGACGGAATAAATCCTCGGATACGCGACCCACAATATACAACACGTAACACGTATATACATTTTGCCAGGAATAATATTGTAATGCTAAAAAAAACGTTCAACAAGTATGTCGCGTATATAACATACGTTGATCCAACTATTCCAACTATACGATGTACATAAAACGGAAATCTATTTTCAATGTTGTCATCATAATATAATATGGATCCGACACGACTGGTATTAAAGGAACAAAAACTAGAGACGCGTTGTCATTTTTTCAATTTACCGTTTAAATTCATTTTTAATTTTTAATCTATAATATAATAAAGACGATAAAAACGAAACGATAAATTCGCGAGTACCGAAAATTATACCGAAAGGAAAAATATTTTAATGATGATAAATAATGAACAATTAAGTAAATGCATTACACACTTTTTGTATATAATAGAGCTGTATACAACGAGCGGACTAAAGAGTTTAACGAAGACTTTTCCGAAATGGAAGAGACGCGCAGGCGGGGGATGGAGCGTGAAGGCGGAAGTTATCTTTATAGGATGTTTGTTTTCAAGTTAACTGCCAGACGTGTACGAGTAAGTTTTTATTTTCACACACGCGCGATTTTCCGCTATAAACCGGCTCGTATATATATATATTTAAGTTATAATTTCTTATAACTACGTACGCGTCATATATTATTTATATTATGTCTGTCCGTTGCAATAGTTTCCTTTTCCCACGCAACGCCGAGATGCGATTGATTTAATCACACTTGTAGATAATGATAATGTATATTGTAATACAGCTGCAGTACAGTCACTTGCAAATTACGAGATAACGCGTGCTCGTAAAATAATTACAAACAACATAGTAAACGTGGAAATTTGCAGAGCGTTTAAAATATAAAAAAAATAATTACAAAGAAAAATAGCTCGGAGCGGGCCGAGGAGACAAATATGAGGTACAGCGGGTAATTATACGATTTAACATAATAACGCATATATATATATATATATATATATATATATATATATATATATATACACGCGCATATTTAAGTATAATAAACGCGTGCAGGACACGTCGAGACGGTGGCGGAAGGAACGTCGTCATCGTTTCTAGATAGAATTGAAACGGCACAGAACACGGCCGTTTAATTGTTGATTTACATACGGAATTATGTGCGAGACGACTACGGGGCACGCGGAGAAGGACTCGCTGCTTATACGCGTGTACTGCACGACGCGGACGCTGTGTCGACGACGACGACGACAGTGGGTGGGTGCAGTTCTGAGCGGGTGAGGTGTATCAAAAGTTTTAAGAGCTCGGGCGGCAAATACTTTTAAAAAGAACTCGGGCGCGTATTTTATATATATATACATATACAGAGCAATAACTGGAGTGTAACCGAAACCGTCGAGCCGGTTAATAGCGGGGGCAGGAGAGGTGTTCGGGGAGGTTAAACTTAATCCTATTTGTGCCGAGGTTAAAAGCGGTATAATATCGTATACACGCACATACATATATATATATATATATATATATATATATATAGAGTATTATACGCCAGCCGCCGCCGCCACCGACACCACCACCCCTCATCACGCGGTATCCTCTTAGCCCCAGATCGTTGTTTTTCGAGAAAACACTACGGGGTGGTGGTACCTATTCTCCCGTGCTCGTTACTAAATTTATTAACTCGTTCGCCTCCGCCGCCGCTCGTGATGCATCGGGTGTGTACAGAACATTATCTCACCTATGCGCACGTGCAGCAGTATAGTACCTACATTATATGTATACATGGTGTCTCTATACCAAATTTATATACGTACACGCGCGTATTATATAAAGGGATAATCTCTAAAACCCCCAAAGCACACATGCACACAAGCGCTCCCGACTTTCATCCCCCCCCACCACCCCCAAGCGAAGCAATGATTTTCGCCCCAGCCCGGTGACCCGACCAGCAACAGACTTGGCGCTAATTTGATATACGATTATAAATTACAATGTACACTTTATACACCTGTGTACTATATACACCTATAATAATAATAATATATATACGCTTATATACATAAATTATTATGTAATGTTATCGAAGTATACGCGGAAATGGCTCTCTTCCGCACGGTGCATCCACCACTATAGTGATGTGTTCGGCATGTAATATTTTCCGCGGGCTTATTATTATTGCGACAACGACAACGGGCGAACTGTACAACGTGTTGCGGCGGCGAAGCGGGGTATAGGAGGTATATGTGTGTACGCGCGGAGATTTCCTATTTCTAAACATTTCTGAAAAGAAATTTCCGTCTTTCAGTCGACGGGGCGTATTATTATCGTAAAAAAAATACTTTTTCTCTTAAATACATTTTTCCTTTACAACGCGTATAAAAATATATATATATATATCTATAGGCAGGTAGGTGCATGGTTATCCACCCACTTACCTACCAATATATCCATTTTTTCCTCATGAAAATATTTCAATACAATATGTGCGTGTTCATTATCATACGAAGGTTATATATATATATATATAACCACACTATACCATTGGTGTATGCATATGGAATTTTTTATTACAAAGTATCTTTCACTTTGAAAATCATAAGGTTTATAATATAATTGTAATATTTTTTATACAATGAAGGTATTTACATGCGGTAAGTTTAATACGGAATAAAATATTTATGTATCGACAGTATAAATCGTTTCAGATTATATGTACCGTGTTTGACATAATATGTGCTACTATCTTGTTATAATATATAGAAATACGTTTAATGAAGTGATTTATCTTTAATGATTGGTCTCGATGAACACACAATAGCGTTTAAAAGTCTATAATTTCACGTTAAACACACATATTTTGATATATCATCCAACTATTCGTATACAAGGTGATTTAAAATGTATGTTACAACCACATAAATATTCAAAATACAGAAAAATGTAAAATGTAAAAGTTTTTTGGTTTAAAAACATCTAAAATGATTTGTTTATTTTATAATTTTTTACAGATATGAAGGAGATTTTAGAGAATTGGTTTTAGAAACTTAAATAGTAGGAACCTATACTTTTTTGCCAACATAATATGAAGACATTTTTTTAATATATTTTAGTGCTCGAACAACATTAATTACTTAACGCAAAACTCAATGCTTAATGAAAGATATATAAAGTTTTTATACAATTCTAAAGTTAAACGCCCAAAACCCCTCGAAAATATTGCAAAAAATTTATAAAATGTACAAATCATTTTAGATATTTTTAAATCACAAAACTTTCGTATCATACACTTTTCTTTATTTCGAATCATTAAATTAGTCGAAACATACGTTTTGAATCATTCTGTATGCCGACCTACGCTTTAAAAAGCATATTATAAGCTTAGCATAAACAATTGTATGGCTAATATAATAATTTGGACTTAGATGCTTAAGTATTTTTAACCGGAATCGAAACGTTTTCGCTATATAATAGTATATAATAGTATTATATAGTCGCATGAACAAGGTAATGAATCTCTTATAATATTGTGTTTTGTAATGAATTCAAATTATGTAAAAAAAAAAATATGTTTAAATAGTCGATACTTTTCGAGAAAATGAATTTATCTTTGAAATAATTATACAGAGTAAGGTAATATTATGGTATATATCGTAGTCACGTGATAGTCTTGCGCGGAAACAAAAACGATTTCAACAACGCGTAATTAGTTTGGAAACGCGTGCGCGCGTGTAAGTATTCTATTAATTGTAGAAATTAATAAAATATATCATAACTGTAAAGGTACACACAGTAATGAAATATGGTAATAATTTACGAGCTGCAGGGAACCGATCGTCGCACTAGCGTCAGCGATTGGAACGAATCAAATTACGTGTCAAAAACAGTAGGTTTATACATTTATTATTAATATAATGAAATAATATTCACTCATCTCCATCATCGATAACCCGATAATACTTATTTAGACGTGCACATAATATTATAGGCAATAGTATAATATGATATATATATATATATATAATACAAAATTGCTATCTACGTCAATGATGCGTTTTGTGGCGTACTGACAATGCCGCATAGATCGAAACGTTTATGTAGTAAAACCATTAGCCGCAGGTGGTCGCCGAATTTCGCGTTGTAAAATTGCTGGTAATTATTAATGAATATTGTTTATCAAAGTTGCTACTATTTATACAGCAAGATATAATAGGTTTTGATAGTATTTTATGTCAATATTCTTATTTTAATAAGAATTTAAATTCAGTGTTTTCGTGTTTCGAACGTTGAATTTAATAATAATTTGATTAAAATTGTTCTTGCGTCGACAGAACACTTTGAGATGAACATAAATTCCTATTAGGTATGTACATGCTCGAATGATGGCGTCGTGTACGCGATCCGATACGATTCAGCAACGGCGTGAAGGATACACAAGCGAATTTTGATTTCACTTCGTCGGTGGCGAATTAGTATTACAACTAGAGTATAGTATAATATATGTTTATTTAGTGTATATAATACACATAATATATGTGTGTGGCGGGCGAACGGGATAGACGTGCCGCCGCGGTATGTTCGTGAAAACTTTTTGCACCGCAAGTTTCTTGCACCGAAATCAACTTAACTGGACAATGTGCATTTAGATACGAATAGTATATATTTTAGAGGGTCTATAATAATACGTATGTGCAATATACCTACAATAACACTCGGAAACCGATCGGATCGAATTACAACACGCCACGGGATCCGATGATCGAAACGATTTATACTGCGCCTACATAATATATAATCGCCGTATGCACTGCAAACCTACACCTATTATGGGTACACTTCATACGGACATAAAACGTAATAGGTAACCTATGTAACGTAATATACATAATGCACTTAGTACTTTAGTGCGCGTTGCTGCTGCTGCTGTAGTTACCCACGACGGAAGGTTTCTCGTAAACGGGGACGAAACGAGACATAATAAACTACCTATGTATATATACACACACTTAAAGTTCGTCGAGAGACACACTTTTTCTCTACTCTACAAGGGTACGTGTGTGTGTGTGTGTACACGTGCCCCATCGCCGATCTCGCGAATAATATATAGAAGTCGAAATGAGATCAAAAGAATTTATTCAAATTTTAATTATCATTCGTACGCAATGCAGAAGAAATACGTCACATTTTAATTGGCAATAAGATATGAACACTGCCGGCTACCGATGTTCGATGTCCACCCCGATCGATACGAATAAAAATGGGAAAAATAAAAATTACATAAGCCAGGCGAACTCGCCGCGAGTCGTAT
Organism: Pentalonia nigronervosa; assembly: GCA_014851325.1. NCBI lineage: Eukaryota > Metazoa > Arthropoda > Insecta > Hemiptera > Aphididae > Pentalonia > Pentalonia nigronervosa. The sequence goes on along the minus strand of JACXSJ010000131.1, from coordinate 106,964 downwards.
TCGATATTTTTTGCGGATCGTGCAGGGTAGTAGATTTCCTCAAAAGCAAAACTATTAAGAAAATTGAAAAAAAATAAAATAAAACGACCCGGTCGACGGCTGCGTTGTCTGTTATAAAAGACTGTCGAAAGAAGATGCGGGCGGAAACTTTTGGAGCTCTTTCACCGCGCGGCATCTAGACGACGGTATTCACGAGGGAATAAAAATAAAAATCGAAAAAAACGATTATCGTATAAAAACATATTTTCCATCGTCGCTCGGGATCTAAAAACAAGACTACCTACTACGCGCTACACCCGGGAGAGCGAAAAATGTGTATATTTTTAAAACTATACTGTACGTTTGTCGACCAGATTATATCGTTTAGACAAAAAAAAAAAATTAATGTCATAACAGACCGACCGACATTAAACATTAATGTACTTACAGAATATTATTGCACACATATCATGATGTCGCGCCGTCGTTAACTCATATATTTTGTATTTATTCGTCACTACCAGTCGTCGTAAAATTCATCTGATTTTATTTTGGGAAAAGACAAGCTGTGTGTATGAGTAGTATCCGAGAGTCCAAGCAAATGTCAAGTGAGAAAAAATGACTCGTGTAGTACAATTTACACAATGCTAACTATACACAAACATACCATTGCTATTAAACGGGAAATAAATTTAAAAAAAAAAAACTCATTTTCCATCGCAGCGACGTTGTGTAAATGTTTACTTTAATTATTTTTAATTGGATATAGAACACGAAAAAAAAAAGAGTAAAAAAAAAAAACTAACCGTCGTAGTAGTATACACAAACTTTACAGGACTGGACGTTACGCACAACAATCGAACGAGGATGAGATGGAGTGTCGAGCAAGGCGAATTTTGTTTTATACAACTGCTTACTCTTTATATATATGCAAGCGCATACATTACAATATGTACTGTCGGCGTACCGAAAACATTATCAAACGGACGTACCAATAGATGATGGAAAACATTTCAAAACAGCAATAACTAACTTGTAATTTATATATTCTAACCTATGTAAAAATTTTTTTGTAGTACCTAATTCCACATAATAAACATATTATTAATATGCACAGTGCGTCACATACCAATCAGATCGCCATTATAAAATTCTGAAATTTTCCTACATTTATGTAAATCTAGTTTCTTCGGAGACCAATTATCGGGACCCAATTCATACTAATTCTGTCCTTTTCGGGCAAGTTCCGCCAATTTCTACGCCAAACAAGTAGAGCAGCGCGACAGATTTCAAAAGATAATTTTTTTACATAACTACAACTCCGTTATTTCTCATATTTATGCGTTTAATGTTGCCGAGAGGATTGTCAAATGAACAGTGATTTATTTGTCATGTAACGAATGTCGTCATCGACATCGTACATTACTCGTATTACGTCGAGCGCGATTAATATGCTGGAGCGGAGGAACGGCAAGTGTGGTATATGCCCGACTAGAGTTTCTGACACGCGTCGATGTGTGACACAACCGACCGGGACTCTAGGCAGTCGTGGCGTGACTCAAACAGTAAGAAGACCCAACAAACGACCAGGGAAACCCACAGCGGATATCGACACGACATACCGTAGCCCGATTGGTAATAACCCTCGTAGTCATAATATTATAGGTAATATGTTGAGATTAATAATAATTGTAATAGTAATAATTAGATTATGAATTTTAATACACGGTACATATTTAGTATATACGTTTGAGTACTTTACTTATATAAGGTAACCTTGACCCCTAATAGTAATATCGCACACTGAGGTCGAGTCCCCGAGACCTCGTAAAAATAAACAAAACAAACACCGTCGTATAAGAACTCGCATGACCCCTGGAAGAGAGGACGTTACAATTATTAATAAATACAAAACTGTAACAGTAAAACTTTACGTGTTTTTTCTCGAAAACTCTATACGACATATGCATATATTTTGACATTGGATAATAAGAACGTCATTTTTGTCAGCGGTCACATTAATAGAAGGGCGGCAATTGAATATTTAAAAAAAAAATGAAAGTTAAAAAATCTCAGTCTATCTTTTTTTACACTGTAAAATGTAACAAAATGTTACTAATATAGTAATATAACATAATGTACATAAATTTAATTAAATCGTTGCAGTTGTAGCGGAATATGATACGTTTTTAAATAAGAAGCAAGCGAGACTTAAAACAATATACGTTTTTCAACAGACGAAAAAACCTTTAGATGATGTATATATATATATATATATAGCGTTGCGTGCGGTCGCAATAAGACCACCACAGCCCGGGGGTCGTCGTGGAGCTAGGTCTTCGGGGTGGGGATTACACCTACTCAGTGGAGGTCGCGTGTTCGTGTGCGGATAAAAACACACCACGTTTCTCAGATGTACGTGAAAACGTGACGCCAGAGGGTCGACCGGTGGTGGTGGTGGGGGGAGGGGAGGGTCGAGAGCGTAATATATATAATACCACAGCAACTTCAGACCGGGTTGCCTACACGCACGTACATACATATATATGCTACCCCACACACCTATCGCTATACAATCCATTCGGTGGAGGCAGCGGCGGCAGCGGAGGTTTAATGTGAAAACGTAATTAAATTTACGCCACAGGGGTAAGCGGCGACGGCGGAGGATGGATCGCAGTCGATGGCCAGAATGCGCGCGCGCACATTTCGTTTTACGATACGCTCGGCCAGTCCGATACCAGGCACGGAGTGGCGTCACGAAAGATCAGTGACGTAATTTCAAAAATTTCAGGACCGAAAACGAACAGAAAGCCCCCACTTCTCATATATATATATATATACATCGGTCCAGAGCTTTAGAGTGCGTATACCACGACGACGGAGGTGCATTGCGCATTTGAATGCGTAGACGATTAAAAGATATTTAGTGAATACTTTGTTTTTTAGAAACGCCTAAACATTTTACAGCGATTTACCACGACTGCACGGCGGGGGCGATATATTATATAAAAGTCATACGATATATACATTTTTTAAAGACTGCAGTGTGCTTAAAACAATAATAGAAGTGTAGAGCCATAAAAACGATAAGAAGTGCGTAGAACTATAAAAACAATTTTGTCTCATGCAGGTCCTCTGAGCGATTACTTTCTCTCTCTCTCTCTGATCCGTTCTCGCGTATCGCCAATGCAGTCGACAAATTCAACCTCCTGGGCTCGGCCTAAACGCGAGGCCACAAACGTGCTAAACGAACCAAACAGCAAAACAGCGGAGCTGGATACGGCGACATAAACCTGCTCCGTTGTTAGAAACTCTTATTAGGGCTGAAAGTGATTTCGCCAATCGCCTCCCCACGACCATTCCACCCATAACGAGAGTTGCGTTAATTATACACGACGTAACCGTTATTAATAATAAGAATAATAACTATTATAATTATTACAGTTATCAGTCTAACAAGCAATACGGAGGGTTGTTATAGTGAGTTTTGGGTTCTATAAATAAATCAACGTACATGGGAAACATCTATTAATTGCCACGCATCGTATAGTGTCAAATTGTAAATCACTTAAACGCCAAACTACAAAAATGCAATTTTTTATTTTATTGATTAACGAGAATAAACGCTTTTTCGTAATATTAATATTGCATAAAAGATCGACGTTCTTTTTGCACTTCCCAACAATTAAAACAATATCTACGGAAAAGTATTATCGCGGATAAGTTTCAAAGGTTGTAAATAGATTTTCTGGACACTTGCGAAAGTACTGAAACAGGTATTTCATACTTGGATATTGAGAGTAGTTTTTTTTTTCATATTTTAGATTATTTAAAAACCATAAAAATAAATTATACCCAAAGTTAAAGTCGTTTTGTAGTTACACCACAGCGTATATATGATTATTGCAGATTAATTGAAATACTTTTAACGACATAGGAAAACATTTTTTTTTTTATCGGCAAGGGTGGTCACATTTCACGGAATTGATGAAGGACATTATATCGTATCACGGTCATAATACATTATGTACAATAGTAAAACGAAATAAAATTGCTCGAGCGGTGTTCGATTCGCTTGGAAATGTACCTATTTATATGAGCACTATTCCTTTATTATTTATATTAAATTGCCTGTTTTATCGTAATAAATTGCACTGACATGGAGTCCACGACATTGCAATTGTTATTTAATTTAAAATGTCGAGAAACGCAGTCTCAAACCAGCAATACCATGCGGCAACGACATGAATATATTGATAGTAACGAGAATTCGGTATAACGCCGAGCATATGCCATAGCTCAACCGCGGGGAATTGGTTTTCTGTGTACAAACGATTGAATCGAAAATGCGACTCCATAGATAACACAATGGTTCTAGAAATCGTGTATATACAGTGAAATCTCAATAACTCAAATATGTCAGGGACAAAAAAAAAAAATTCTAGTTATACAAAAAATTGTAGGCACAAGGGCCAAAACATTTTTTCGAGTTATTCAAAATTCGACTTATAGACATACGAGTTATCGATGTTCCACTGTAAACCTATATATATATATATATATACTAACTATATAACCCGATCTCAAGACACCGTTTATGATAAATAAGCCGAATGTCTAAATCCACGGCGAATATTTGTTGCTGTAGAAAAGTGCAATATGGAAAACTCACCTCGTAGAGAACGTCCAGACTGATCGGGAACACCATGTGCTCGACGATTACTCGAAGCACCGTGTTTGGACCTCCTTGTACGTCACTCTGGCCGGCAAGTGCTTGAGCCGCTTGTAGTGCCGCTTGAGCCGATGCATTCTGGAAAACGAATTAAAACCAACATGATAAATGATATAACAGTGTAGCAGGAAAGACGCGACGAAAGGTCGCTGGTATTGCAGCTGGCGGAAGGTGACTGGGTTTCAGATAGTGCGGGTTGGTGCAAAGCCAAAGTTATTATATGTATACGTATATATTATAATATTTATAATATATCTAGACCGTCCATTAATAATATGGTATATACGCACTACGAAAGGGCGGAGGTTGCAGTCAATGGGAATAACGGGAAGAACAGAAGCTGGCGCGATGCTACCGACGACGTATCGGACAGGCGATGGAGGCATATAATATTTTATCGGCGTCAAAACGGATTGTGTTGTAAAACACCGCGAGTAATTCCCGGCGGCTTTTACGTTAACCACGTACGCGGTATGCGTTAATTGTTCGCATGTGCGATGTGCTATATACACACAGCAGGTAAACCGACGATGGCGAAAGGGTGTTGTTTTTCGTGTGATGTGCGCCTTATTTTCGGACAGCGAGCTGTAAGGGTTGATGACAATAATAAACGTGCAAGCCGCGGCGAGCGGCAGAAGATTCGGTTCGGTCCGTTCGAAACGAGAATGAAAAAAAAAACCTCAAAACTAAAACACCACGTGCGGGGACGTTTACAAATGATACTAGTAAACATTTAGTTTTATTCGGGAAAACTCGTGGGAAGGGGAAGGCAGCATCAGGCGGCTGATGGGGATGGGTAGCCGATCATTAGTCAGCATGCCGCTCGTGCATCTTCAGCTGGACACGGGGGATTTGTAAAAGCGAGTTTCGCTCACTCACGCGACCGACGGTCGTCTGTCCCCGCGTGTAATTACTCAACTTGTCCACCCGGGTACGTCACAATTAATCCAAACGACATTCTCGTCGAATCCCTTTTCGAGAGCACCATCGTCGTATCATCGCACAAACACACGCGGACGACGATTTAGTGTGTCCTGCTGTTATACCGTTGCTACCGAATTACCTCGCGAGGCCGGTCTAAAAACACGAGAACGTATACAAAATTACACATCTCTCTCTCTCTATGTGTGTGTGTGTGTGTGTGTGTGTGTTTTTATCGCGTTGGTCATATCGAAAGAGTACTACTATACCTATACATTTGTCAGAAATCGATAGGAATAATTTTAAAATTAACATTGCCGACGACGAAATATCGAAAATCACAATAATACTAAAAGAAGACAATGATTTCGACGCGTTTGTATATATGTTCCGGCTCGCACAACCCTTTTGTATCGTCGCCGTCTACGCGTCTACACACCTCCGGCCGCCATTTTTCATCCGGGCCTACGACGATGTTATCGCGGCCGCGGATGTTCGAAAACTTTATACGACCATTATTATATTATAACGGATCTTCCCCTAACGCACTTATCGATCGCCCGAAAAACTCTTCTGACAGGTACCCTCTCCCCACTATCATCATCATCATCACACAGACTGTCCGGATTCCAGTTTCCGTCCATTTACGCCGAAGCACACGCGTTGTCACGCCGACTCGTCGTAGTCTATATATATACATATATCTTATGTTTTTTTCTCTCTCTCGCTCGTTTTTTATATACCCTTTTCTCGCCAGATTAATTTCGAACAGCAGAAAACAAAAAAGATCAATGGTTCCGGAACGGACTTGTCACCGACGTTTCTTATTTCAATCCATCAGGCGAAAACAAAGGGAATACTTTTTCCCTCTCCTAATTTCCTCTCGAAATCCTTTCTCTTATTCGCCGTCAAACCTCGCGGCGTTGTTCATCAATCGATCGACCGCTCCGGGGATTACTATAAACATAGGATGCGAGCACGTGTGAAGCTCACAAATCTTTATTACAAGCGTCTTATACATCTCAGAGCGGTGGGCTTTCGGTCACCGAAGATTCGTCAGCACAAAAAGGGAGGGGGGTGAGTGATGCAAGGGATAACTGCCACGGTTTAAGATGTGGTATACGTATCGGACCGGCGCGGAGGTGGGAACGGAACAATGTCGTTATTACCACCTTAAGAAGGGTGCGGTATTAAATAAACGTTTATCCGCCACGAGCGCCGAGTTATTGCAGCCGTCGACCATTACGGCGGCGCTCCTACGCTAGAAGGATTTATCGCGGTTTTATGACGTAAAACACGCACCCCGACTGGCGTATAATATTTTACAGCCGTCCGTAAACACGCGGTTATTGGATCGCAGATCGGAATTTGTGCGGCGAAAATCGTACGGGCCTCCATCGCGGATTGAACGCGAACGGGCGGACGCGCGGTTCTTTATATGAATCATTTCCGGTGGTCGTTTTTATTTAGGTAATCGTGCGGTTTACGATGCGTATATACAACACACACACACACACGTGTGTGTGTGTCGTCTTGCGGACATCATCGTTTCAGAAGTTTTACGTGAAACGATCATCAAATTCTTAGGGAAGAAGGGGAGGTTCCGGGGTCGCGCCTATACTATATCGACGGTCAAACGTCGTTTGGGTTTATGTGTGCTATTTTCACTAAATCGTTTTTTCGAGACATTATTCCAGTCCACGGAACATTTTTATGTATATGTATATATATAGGTATTATTGCGTTCATTTTAATTGTTAACACACAAAATGTACAGTTGCGCGCGATACAAACGGTCTCATAATATGATGTGCAAACGTAATATTTTACAAATTATCACTCGCGCAGATCCGCGACGAGATGAGAATAGTAACGCGAAAAGCGGGAGAAGAGTATTATCACAACTAGATTTCATAACGATTTTATAATAAATTCGTTCGGGCGATGTGTAACGGGGTCGAAGATCAAAAAGACTTTTAAGACGTCGAAAGTATATCAATTATATACTAATGTTGCAGCGAATGGGGTTAAAAAACGTAACAAAATCACGATACACTTAAGACAATATAATCTTGCGAACGTTCTTTTCAAAAATCTGCAGCAAAGGAGAGCACTGCAGTAGAATCATGCACATCTATCTGTATATATATATATACGTCCGTCCTACCTACGCCATATACGCGTCGACGAATCCGTGATTATTTTACGAAACGCTGCCGTACACACGGTAAGTACGCACTTACGGACTAGAATAATATATGCCTGCATATCATAATATAATAATAATACGTATAATGTACATAATGCCACGATGTCTACAACGTGACTATATAAACACCGCTCCAAGACGGAGTGAACCTTACGGGAAAGACGACGACATGATAAATCGTACGACTACAATATATGGGTGTACAAACCGCGGCACGGACTACGGAATAATAATAATAATATACATATATTGTAATACACGTCAAGCGCGTCTGTGGGCTCGCCGCCGCAGTGATTATTTGTTTTGTTTCGGGTTACCCGACTGCTGCAGCAGGTACAACATGCACAGCATCAGCGGAGCGTCCTCTTCATTAAAAATCTCCCGCGCGCATAAGAAAATACAATACGCACGGACCGCTGCTGATGCTGCACACCCCTATGCCTATATTTATAATACACAGTATTATACGGCTAGGCGCTGCGGACTCGGCGGAGGCGGCGAATTGAGCTCGCACTCACTCCAAAAAAAAAAAAAAAACCGCTCAGTTTCGTTTCGAGGTCCTTCGCTCGCGAGTACGTCGTGTCATACCTCATGCTGACTTTTATATTGTATGGACTATGCATTTGTACGCATTGCCGCGAACCATTGTCAGTTGTCGAAACGCAATTATACGAACGCGCGACGAGAGACGTTTTCGCGTCTTTTGACATCCCCCGCACATACCTATACCGACCAGCACCGCAGCTATGTGCCTGGGGGGGGGAGGGGTATTAATGGATGGAACGCTATGCACGACATTATACAATGCGATATACACGCATAATTAAAATCACAAATGCCGTCGGTTTTTGTTAAATTTTTAATAAGGTCGCGCGAGTGGGTATAACAGAATATTATATTGTTAACGACAACTATAATAATTATTATTATATAAAATAATAACGTACAGTGTAATTTTTCGTGCCTTTTTTTTTTTTGTCGAATAATTTTTAAATAAGAGATCAGTCATTAATATTTTTTATGTTTTTGATTTACCCGAACTCAAAATATAAATAAAACAATACGTTTTTTGATATAGTTAGAGATAATTATTAATGATTTATACATTTCGCTAGAGTAAGTACATTAAAATTTAAATTTCCACTCAACTGTAACGTACAATACGTCATATTATTATAGATGTGAAGTTTTTATACTCTACGCGATTTGGATCACGATTCATAATGTACTATTATTTCGGCCGCTATAATAGATTAACCTCGGTGTTTTCCCGGGACTCGTATATTATATTTACATTATATTTACAGGCTATCGCGGATTCACACGAACCAATAAATCAACTACGATTTTTAGCGGTCCGTACATCGACAACAGGAAGGACTGAAGGCCGAAACCGGATACGAAATACGGATACGTCACTGCAAAATCTAAATCCAACAGACCCCACAGAGCAGCGTATATACGTAAACGTTTTCGACATATATATATGTATATGTATGCATCACATATGGTAGTCATTATATTATATTTATTCGTTTTACCGTCGGACGTTTATATTAGAGTCTTAGCTTGGAGCAATGTCACCGTTTTACAAAACGAGTCATATACATATATATATATATATATGTATGTATATGTATGTGCTGCGATGTGTACGCGGCGACGACAAACGGGGAATTAATAATATGTCACGGGGTAGTATATATACATATATATAAATACATAGTGCTACTACAAACGTATACATACAAACCTAAACCTCGTCCGGATGAGGAAAGATGAATGTTGGAATGCGAACGTACATTCGCGAATATATGCACGTTTATAAAAGCGAGGACGCGGAGAGAAGGTTTAAAAAACGGTTTCAATTTGTAATAAGCTCGTTAAAAGTTTTTAGCGAGCTACTGCAGGCAACCCTCTACCTACCCGTATATATATATATATATATATAGTAGCTGTTTAAGAGAAATCTCTATAACGATCTCGTGTTACGCACTCTGTATACATTTAGGTGCATCAAACTGTACATTATATAATACGCCGTTGCTCGTTCAACAACTACGTCGTTACGTTTTTGTACTACCCGCGTATTACGTATTTATTGTGTATTAATGGAAATAATTAATTATCAAAAAAAAAAAAAAAAAATTAAAATAATGTTAAACCAATGTAAGTTTAAGCGTAATAATGTGTAACAACTAGGGTTAAGATTTCGATGGACTTTGCATTATTTTCCAAAACTAGATACGCGAAGCTTGTTTTGAACATATATGTGTCATATATTTTTGAATCATAATAAGAAGTTTTTATTTTGCATTTTTTTGACTATTTTTAATTATTACGTAATTTTTTAAAGCAGTTCAGGGTATTTAAAGCATTAAAGACAAAAATTCTAGTTTTTTTTTAAATTTTATTTTAAGATTATTAATTAAAAAGTAATTTTGTAACGTATACTAACAAGGCGTTTACCAAATCGAAACTTTTCGAACGAATCCGTACAACTTAAAATCGAGATTATGAATGGCTAAACATTAAAGAGATTTTATAGGTTTGAATAAAAAATATTACGATTATTAATAATTATGAATAGCTACTATATACTATTATCAGGCATGATGATATCCTGATCATAATATTTCATAAGTGTCAAATTGGAAATAGTTTCGACGGTGCAAAAATGCAACCCACTGCAGTTTACGGATAATATATATATTATCTAAAAAATAAAACTATCACATAATATATACGTTACGACATTCTGTAACGGCGACAGCGGATGGTTTGTCTTTTTTTTCATCAAACCCATCACCGTCACAATGATATATCGTACACACAATAAAATAATATACGCTCGGGATACGAACCGAACATATCTCAGAATAAGGTTTGCGAATCGAATCTCATACCCTCCTCGTTGTAGTTAGTTTTGTAAACTTTGTTTCTGCTGATACACACCCACCAATGATGTTTTAATATACTATAAAGTTCGAAAGTCTGTCGATTGAACGGTTCGAACCGAAATAATATTGATTTTTACTCGCGTAGAATTATTAAACCACATACATAATTTTATAGTTGTTGTCGAAGACAAAATATTATTACATTCACGGTATTATAGATGCTACAATAAAAGACTTCATTCTCATTTTTTATATAGAAAAAACTAATAAACATTAAATATTAATTTGGTCGAAATTGAATTGTTTGGTGAAAAGCTTTATTCGATTTAGCGTTGTTATTATTATTGTAATTACTAATAGGGAAAAGAAAATATCGAAATAGCGACGAAGTTTATATTAATATTAAAAAAATTATTACGTAAACGAAATATGTCTTTGTTTAGAAAATTGAATTCGAAACGTCGTTTTAAACGAATTTTATGTATTTTTAAAAACACTAGTATTTATCCACCCTTCTTACTCTTGAGCCCTAAATATTATGCGAATAACTTTTCGCAGTTCACGTACGACGAGCAACAAACCATTCTCGTTTAACAATTAAGAAACCCAATTTTTGAAAATAAAATAATAACTAAAACTTTCATCCTCGGAGGACAACAGTTTTCATTATAAATATATATATATATATATATATATACTGTAGACTTACGGCGTTGCTATGCGTTTGGTCCGTTTTTAACTCCTTATGATTGCTGAACTGAATAAACACTGCACGACCTCTGAGCTGAGCCGTGCAAGTCGTGAAGTATGTGACCATGGCCGATGCCGACGTCTCATCCGCCATTTCAAGGAAGGCCTGTAAAAACAAACGAGTAAACTGATTAGTACAAATAATCTATCAAACTGCATCTGATTGGACTGTAAATAAAATAATTCACAAAGTATTTGTATAGGCACCCGCGAACAGCTCGTTGTACAGGTCGGTCCGGTTCATTAGACAACGTCAACGACGGAAAAGGTGAAATGCTAATTTAGCGGTGGTATGATTTTTGACTTGCTCGCGAGAGAATCCCTGAGGGCTTTCGGAAGACTGACTCAATGCGACAGACCGCGAGCTGATGGTGTGGGTAGGGGGGGGGCGAGGGTGGTTTTCCGGAACTTGTAAATTCAAATATAATTCTAGAGAATCTAGGTTTGTTAGAGGCACGGAGGGGGTGAGAAAAGTGGGAAAGTGTTTGATATCGCTGGGCGAGAAACGTCGTAATCGGATTACGGCGTCGAAACCGGCGACCGCCGTAACATGGTCAGCTGCAGTTGCACTTTAGGTACACAATTGTTTCAAACTTCCACGATTCGAAGGAAAAAATTAAAAATATATGCTTGTCCTTATTTGAAACATATTATTTTCTAAAGTAATAAAATAAGACAACAGCGTGTTCTGGACCCGTACCCATAATAATTATATAATAATGTATTGCTCATAAATCCGTTTCACGTTTTCAAATCAGCCTCGAGGAGATCGCGCGTGTTTTTCGTTTTTTTAAAAGAATAAAAAAAAAAACCAAACGATTACGATATTCGAACGAAATATTATGGTAGGAAGTAATGTTTTTTTACATTAACATTTTCGATACAAATCGAATAGAGCATGCGTAGAATATTTTGTGCATCGGTGTGTGTATGTGTGTGTGTATATAGAATTAGGTTCCATTCCTTATTCTTTTATATATACGCAGAATAATATATTTTCGCATTTGTTTTTTTTCTTATCCAATTTTCTAACGTAGTTTCCCCCGACAAATACAAAATATTTTTATTCGTATACGTTAACATAATAATACATCAAATATAACAAACAAACAGGCGCATTTTAGTATAAAAAGCATAATCGTAAGACTCGTCCTGATTCGGCTCAGTCGAACACACGTGAAAATAAAACCCGTAGGTAGTAGAAGTAATCAAAAATTTCAATTTTTTTTTTTTATTTTTTGTTTTTCTTTTCCCTCTGTTTTTTTTCGTACTCTGAGAGGTAATACCGCGGATATAACGAACACGACAGAGATTTCGACACAGAGTCAGAGACGTGCCGTCGCGCGTATATAGTCGATGATGACGCATTAATCGGAATAACCGATCTCCAGACCATGTTTGTTCAACGAGCTAAAAGCATCGAGCAGTTGCGGCGAAATAAAATCTATTCACCTCGTGTGATCCATCCATATTCCCCCCCCCCCCGACCGCCCACAACCTATACCGGTGAGGCATGTACGGTGTAAAAGCACATACACACCCTGCGCCCGTGATGATAGTATAAACGGAAGCAAAAATTGTTTTGCGGTTTTCCATCATCGTCGTTCACAAAAATAATAATAATAATAATAATAATAATAATAAAAAAACAAACTCTTTATTATTACTTTTATCAGAACATAATAAAAGGGAGCGACATCATTCATTTCTGGCACGCGTATATATATATATATATACACACCAATAATTCTCCTCTTCCATTTATAATATATATATATATGTGTGTGCGTGCGTATGTAAGTACGCGCGTCTTCCTTTCGTCAAAACGTGCGGCTACGTTCGCTAACCCCCTCCTTCGTCGACCCCCGTTTGCCACGAAAGTTATTAGATAAAATATTCCTCCCCAGAGTGTACTTTCCTTATTCCAATCTATACGTATACGCGTATTAGAAATAATAACAAGTATACTCGAGTCGCATAGCTTTTGTATATTAAAAACGAGGTTTTTCGACAATTTCACGATCTGCCACTTGTCTAGTTTTCACATTTGAAAATGTTTTATAATTATTATTACATTTTTAACAATTTTTTTTTTTTGTTTTTATATAAATATATTATATATATATATATACATTTCAGGCGAGATGTATCCGAAATCGGGGGATTCGTGTATAAAAACTCCATGTCGATTTAATACGCGTTTCATACCGCTCAGGTAGGTAGGGTATAGGTTAGGACGTTATAAGGTTACGGTAGCGTTTCTTTTTTTTTTTCTCCTTTTTATTCATGATAAATAGTCGTCACCAAGGCATCCCTCTCCGTTTTTCTATTCAGATTTTATGTACCATCGACCTCTATTGTCCGTAAGTACGGTGTTTTGACAAAAGGTGACAAAACTTTTTGGACAATTCCCTCCAACTCATCCACGTACCTACACAATACACACACACACACACACACACGCGCGCACACGCACATGCGTTCACTCCTCCGCACGGGTCGAACGTCTTAGCAACCGGAAAAATTCGCTACAAAAGCCGGGTCGTTTATCATCTCGCCAAACACTCGCGGTTCTTTCCACGACCCGAAGTCGAAAGTTTGTTTTATTACCCTCCCCCCGCATCACCTCCCTCACAAACGCCGTCGCGCACTATAACTATCGCAAGACTATTGTGTGTTGCTCAATTGATATTTTTCTCCCCTATCGCGTAAACGTATTAAAAATCCCGTCGCAGAAAACATATATTCGAAAATCGATATATCAACACACATACGGTATACGGCTGGTATACAGAATGGGTAGCACTTTCTATTTATATCGACAAAAAACTATCTGCTCGTTAATCCTTAACGACGGCCGTCGACTGCGATTGTACTAAATTATAAAAATACGGATTAAAAATTACACAAAAACAGAAAGCGATTCGATAAATGCGCGAAACCTAACGATAATTTTTTTTTCTCACACCGAGAGTGATTGTGACGAGCCAATCAGAAATATTTTCCCAGACATGATTTCGTAGGTATTAAGGAAAATACGATTAAAGCGATGTCCTAAAAATTACAAGAAAAAAACAAAGGGAAACAAACGCAATTAACCCACTCCTGTAGGCTGTAGCTATATATATATATATATATATATTTACATCCATTGTCTTAAATCCGCTCTGGCGTAACCGCTGAAGCGCTTTCGTCCGGCTGTAACTATTTATTACATTTCTTACTCTAACACTGTTATTGTTAATTTTTTATAGCATTATTAACGAGGAAACCCGGTCGTCATTAATAATTAATTTACACGTTACGATTAGCCCTACCATATACACACACATATATATGTAGTGTTGTGCCTCGTTCTCCTAAAACTTTATCGTATATACGCTGCTTGTATAGATTTCCCAAAGATAACACATTATACTTAATTTGAAACTATATGCTACGATAGAGGTTGTAAACCGGAACCGGAGGATTTCTGGGCAATTTATTTCGTTGAATCTAAATAAGAATATACGTATAATAATATTGTATATCCGCGAGTGGTTATGATGCCGTTGACCGCCGCAGTAATAGTAACTTTATATACCTGTCTTCGCGATAATTCAAAACTGTTAATTCTTCCGTAAACTGCGTGCACGTTTCAAGTCAAAGTAAACATTTTATAATAATTTATAATATTCGCTCATTCGAAATAACGCCTGCTGTACATCGATAAATTTGTAAAATCGAACGTTTGACGAAACCGCTTGGTGTTAAAATACAATAAGCGTTTATATAGCGGTGGATTAAATTTTGCCATTGCCACAGATTATACTTCGTGAACCCAGCTGCTGCTATATCTATATAGGTATCCGGTTTTTCACTGCAAGTACGCGTCGTCTATACACTAAAAATGCGCCAGTATGTTCCCAGAAGGTTTGTTAACTCGGGAAGAATAGCCCTGTAGTGGCGAAGACAGCCAAGCGACGAAATAATAACATGGCACGGAGGAAAACGCGAAGCCCCGAGTATGGCGCTGTAGGCTGCGTATATTAATCCGTCTTCACCGCCGTCGCGCATGACGGATAAGCTTAATGGAACAGGAGTTTTCTTCGCGCTGTACCGCAAAGTTTTCACCGGCTTTTTCGAGAAAGAGTTTTACGGGATTTAACGCGATGACACAAAGTGCCCACTACAACAGCAACTGCATGCTGCTACAGAGCGCACTAGTAGTTAAGTATAGAAACAACTAAATATAAATAAAAGCCGATCCCTTCATATATACAACACCGGAGCCGCGATCATCGTAAGTACGGAATGGAACGAATCGTCACGATTGTAATAATACAACGTTCCCGGAAAACGCAATACTATTGTATAACAGTATTTCGAAATTTATTTTTTTTGTTTCGTCCCACGGTGACCTGCGCTATTATATATAATATATATATATATATATATATATATATAATACGTACATAAAGGTACGCATCATCTAAAAACTATATATCTACCGAAGATTACGATTTGATACTTATATAATAATAATAATAATATATATATATATATATTATGTATAGGTCGTACTCGATGACTGCAAGAGATAATATCGTATACGCGTATAAGGGGTGTAATAGGGTGGGTAAGGCAGGATTGAGTGTAAAATCCATTTCCAATTTGCTAACAAATCCGCAAGTATATACTATATACCTCCCTCTTACCCAACACAAATGAGTACGCGTAGATCCACCTACTCGCAACTCCCACCACCACCGTCGTCGTTCGATAGACTTATATCCTCCTCCGGAGAAGAAAATTGATTCAGTGGTGTTATATTATATAAACACGAAGAAGGGGGTGGGTGCTGTGCAACGCGAGCACGAAGAGGTTCACCCCGTCGCGCGTCAAATCCCGCGGAGAGTCTAGTATGATAAAGGTATCTGCGGCGGTATATATATATAGGTGCAGGTTTACGTATCGTATAGGATATATAATATACGCAGAGCGAAAGGGGAAAAAAAGGAAACTAAGATATATACGGTATATAAGGTATATAATAATAATAATAATAATAATAATAATAATAATAATATATCACATGTGTGGTGCGTGAGTGTATGTAACGACGTTGCGTTAAAAAAGGAAACTGTTAAAGTAAAAAGATTGAATTAGGAGAACGCTAGCAATTTTTTTGAGAATACATAGACTATAAGTGTTATTATATATACGCGCGATATCTAGTTATTATTTATGAGCTGCGGTTAAATAGGAGACGAAATAATACGATTTTCTTTTCACCAATTTTAAATTGGGGAAAAAAACGAAGTATTTACATAATGTTATACAGCGTGTAGGTAGGTATGTGGGTTGTCGTAAAAGGTATATTTATATACTGCAACTACCTGAAGGAGCTCTTCGAAATAAAAAAAAAAAAACTATTAATAATCATATAGGTATTATATATATATATGTGTGCGTGTGTATTATCTGTTATTAAATAATTCGAATTATGCATACATATATATTTAAGTATGTGGTAGGAAAAATCATTTAAAATAAATAGTAATTTAGTGAATTTAATCTGTCGACAAACGCTCAAGCTGGGTCAGGTACACGCGCGTAACATATATAGCCAAAAGTCGTATTTACCAATATTTTTTCCACCGGACCGGCCCGGATAATAACCAGACACGGAATAGAGGTATACCGCAAACGAACTATTCAAACGAGTTTGGTTAATTTAACACGTAAACATTTGTTTTTGCGAAAATGAGTTTACATTGCGATATAAAACATTAATGTGGTTTTTACGAGGCTGCGTATGCGCGAGGACCGAAGCTCTATTATTACGCGAACAAGAAAATTCATTTCGCGGCGCGGTATGGTTCGTAAGCAAATATTAAATTAGTAGTAAAAACGACCGTTTTACATCGTTGTAGTTTGTTATTGTTTGTTTTTTTTTTCCCCCCAAAGATTATCCCGGAAAATATTATACGCTATAGGAAGAACTAACAACAACAATAACGTAATAATAACGGCCAGAATAATACAAAACACATAAGACGCCGATCACAACCCCGTTGACAAAGCGTATTATATATAAGTCGGGATACGAGAAGGGTCTGCACCTGTAGCAGAGCGACGCAGACGTCTCTTTTATGGCACGACCCTGGAAGGTGTGTGTACTCGGGATGGGTAGACGATATCGTAGGCAGGTGATATAAAGTGGACAAAGTCCAAACGCGAGCCGATCGTCCGCGCGAGTTTTGTCGGTCATGAGGTTTAATTACGGGCGACGGAAACTTTTGGGAACGCCAAACACGCGGCGGCCCGCAGAGGCGGACTTAAAGTTTTACGCGCGTGACCGAAAACGGATTGATATGAGGATCGTGACCTGTGTGTTCGGTATACATATGTATATCATCGTCATATTATATGTGCAAAAGACTGCTCGTCGTAATGGGACGAGTAGGACTTCCAATACTGCAAATGACGGTTTTCGTATTCTGCGGGCGTCGGGCCTACGAGAGTGTACCACCTGCCTATATATTTTGAAACTCGAAGAACCCGCGAACCATATAGGCAATTACCACCGGATATCCTCCGAAATACTACGCGAATATATATATATATATTATAATACCTATATACGAACGTTGTCGATAAATTATCGTTAATATATCACCACATAATACAAATCACAAATGAGATCGAATTTACGCCAAACAAATATTTCACATAAGCATGTCCGATCGATTTATACCAATAACTGTATGATTTATCGCACAACTCACGTTTTTAATATTCTTAACATATAAGATTCGAATACTGAAATCTTTACGTGGGACAATAATAATTCAAACACGAAATGAACAAAGAATTTTCTTTCTGTTGACAATTAGGTTGCAATAGGGAGGTCGTCGTTTATGAAAATATATTTATGTTCTGTTTTCATAATTGCTATTTGTACACGACATGAAGTAAGTCCTTTTTAAATTCATTACTTATGGATCATCAAAGTGTTTTCGATGCATTATTTTCACAGGCCCGGATGCATTAGCCAATTATACGCTTAAAGCTACAGACATATATAGTCACTACATTACGCAGTCCGCTCGTCGAAGAAAAACAATTTTCAAAACGTGTAAATATTTGATACGAACATTCCGCTACAAAACTAAATTAACCTAATACTACACTCGAAAAGGTTGCAAGTAAATAGCGACATAGCGCCGTATATTACGGAGTTTTATATATAATATATATATTAGTGTGCTTTTAAAAATTCCACTGCGTGAAAACAGAAATATTATACTTTCAGCGCTCGTTGCGTAATTATTGTCTCCGACAATATGTGTGCAATATCGCGGATAGGTTCGTAATTATTTAATTCGGCTATCGGAATTCGTGTACGGAAACACGCCAAACAAAAAAAAGGACCAATAGACAGTTTAATATTTGACTGGCGTACTGAACACACACGTTATTTGAATGAAATTTCGGAAGAAAGTTTTTGAGTGAAAAATCAAACATTCTATACGGATTCTATACAGAGACGTAAACAACTATATCTCGGCCAGTTAAAAACCATAATTATAAAACTTTCGATAAATCGGTAAGTATTAAATCAGTGCCTGCAGCCTATGTGAGCGACCACCGCGAACAAAAATTAAAATATTGAAAATAACACGTCATTTGCAGCAAAGGTCGGTGCATAAGAGTGTTTCTATATATATATATATATAACGACGGAAAAATAAGCAGCGTAACAACAAGCATATACAACTATTTAGTATGTATAGGGGTAAATTTATCATTTGATGGACGATTTTGACGAACGACTGGCAGTGTAAGGTTTATCACGACGTCGAATTAAAAACAATTTAAACAATATATCACAGTTTGAAATGTACCTATTGCAAATATTGTTTACAATTGGTATTGTTTGGCCGCAGATATATCCGTGACAGGGCGGTGAGACAGACCCTCGAGCGATTTATAAAACTCCGGTTTGGTTAAATTAATATTTGGCGGTAGTGAGGGGCGATTACAGCATGAATGCCGGTGAAGCAAACCGAACCAGACTTTGAAAAACCGTATTGCAGATACAACAGGGATACTACACTGAAAATATACATTACATATACCGATAACACTATTATATTGCAGTCAACGATGTATCGCGTCAATGTTATGTCTGATTAAAAATTGCGATTATGAACCGATACAGGTAAATATTAAAATAAATCATATCAAGTGTATATTATTATAATATAAAACTATTATTATTAATAATATGGTTATCGTGGCACGCTATTATACATTGTGACATTGTATATATGATATATTCGCGTGCATACCAACGAGCCGCGAAAGCAACAATCGACAAACTGTTGCCAAAGGCGATCGATGATTATAACCGTCGTCGTCGAAGCCACCCCCTTACCTGTTGACGATGAGGTTTCGTTCGGAATAGTCACGAGACGTGCGGCGGCGGCGGCGGGGGGGAGAAGTTTTTCTACTGTTGCGCGTGCGGCGTGAAAATAAATAAAATAAAAACCGAAGAAGAAACAATCGTAAAATAAAAGCGAACTCACGCGCGAGTGTCTGTGTGGATGTGCGTACGTGTATCTGAAGGGAGGGCACTGAAAAGGGGAAAAAACACCATTATTCGGACTATAAATATTTAAAGAGAGTGAGTGTGAGACAGACAGAGAGAAAGAGAGAAAGAGAATGAATAACGAAAAAAAGGGCTAGCTAAACAATATAATTTATAAACGTTATTAGTGCCGGGCAGACTGCACAGTGCACACACGTCACAATGGGAATATTTTTCAAGTATATATATAATAATAATAATAATAATATAATATCGCAGTGCCCGCGATGACAAGACAGACAACGTTTTTGACACTTGTCCGTCGCCACTCGTCGTGCGGTAATACCGTGTAGGTGGTATCAATATATATTGCGTACAATATAGCAACGATATAGGTATATATATATATATATATATATATATATATATGTATTAATAAATATTATAATATTGTTTGAAACGCCAGGGTTTATTCAGGACATATATACATATATTCCCTCGGCGTGTGTGAAGCATACGTGTCTAATATATTTATAGCTACGCGAAAGGGCCGCGACCCCTCCCCATTATGCATGCGTGTTGTTTGCTGAAAATCAAAGTCAAATTTTGACAGCCTTCGCCGCCTTGTCGACGGCGCACCCCCGTGTATACCTACTCATATTATTATTATGTTATATTATGTACCGTCGTATTAATAATATATGAAACACTCGTCGCGGCCGTCGTCCCTCATTTCTGTACAACGCATATACACGGCGTAGCTGGTATATGGTTATTACGAATACGTCGAACATATTATTATTATTATTACCAAGACCGGGTCAAATAATACATGCATTGTTTGCCACGGTACTTATAAACATATTACACAACGGTGCTATAACCTCGTCAAAGCCATCGGTCGCGGTATACATTCATACCAAAAGGACGTTTGATGGCGTGTCTTCGGTGTGATCGATACACGTCATACATGATACATTACGCCGTCAAGAAGCCTGTATATTGCTACCTGCGTACGCTATTATCATTATTATTATCATCGTTGCGAAATATCGTAAATTTCTCACTAAACTACCCCTACAACAAAACCGCACCGCGACTGCGAGAAAGCGCAAAGCGAAGTTTGCGTCATATCATTGTATGTATTTAAATTGTTACGATAACGAAATATAATAATATATATATATATTGTTTGTCGAGTAAAATAATAATAATAATGCATGCATAGGTACCTCTCTATAATTCGGTACGGTATATATATATATATTATTCCGCACCCTTGCGACGGTGACAAAGGTTAGGTACTGCCTACTACGACTACGCACACACACCATGCGTTTGCGCACGGTTCATTTGGCCGGTTAAATTGCAAACGATAACGTGCGTATGCACACACGACAAAACACGTATATTACACAACGCTGTTATATATTATATAGTATTTTCAGAGTTCGACAGTGTTTGGTTTCCGTAGGTACATACCATATTACGTACGCACACGAATGTTTTCGCTTTCAATTATTATTTCATATACAGGCCACTCGCGCGCATTGACGATGACTGGAGGGTGGCACACGAGCACAAAATATACACGCGAGAGTGTGCGTATGTGTGTTTGTACGCGTACAAACGTATACGCGAACTAGCCGGGGGTAGAGTGGTTTTGTTTACGTACCTGTCGCGCGCACATTAATTATGTCAAACACAATTAGGGATGGTGTCCTCTCACCCCCCATCTGACCCACCACCCGTACCGCACCGCGTCTCGTCCTCCGGCGGGAATACTAAAAGGCGAAACGTTCGGAGAGGACGATGACGACGGTGTGGGCGGGAGAGGAGACGAACTCCGAGGGATTTAATCGAATTTCTTACGCTTGGCCCGGAGGCACGCACACACGACTTCGGCGGCGACGGCGTTGCCCATCAGTTCTACAAAAACTACCTATTTCGCTCTCTTTCTCAAAAATGATTTCACAATAAACTATAATATAATATATAGCATCGCGAAAGAACTCTTTGCGGGCGGCGGGTTTATGCGCATGCATTGCGAGCGCGCGACCGAGTCGAGACCAGATGCCAAAACGTGCATGAAAATAATACTTGACTTATATCGTGAATATTCGCCGTATATAACTTGCATTCGTGACCGATATAAGTTTTAATTAGCGAACACGCGTCATCGCGTCGTCGATGGATTTTATATGCGTGTAAACTGTGAGTGATATATGAGGACGAGGTTTGTTCAAAACGTCCATTTTTACCACAGCCGCGTAGGTTATAATAATGTCATACAATACACACACAATATATATTATACATGCATAGAACACTCAGAGTGGTGAACAAAAAAAACTTGTAAAGTAACCCATGACATGACTATCGTGATGAAAAGTATTGTGTTTATGCGAACGTAAAAGAAGAAAGTCCAATATAATATTCTAACGCGGTTGTTTTTTGTTCAAAAATATTCCACTCGCTAAAACAATCAGACAACACGCACTCGTATATATAAAATATATATGCATGTAGTGTACGTATACATATAGGTAGCCAGTCAGGTTGGTTATGGCAACGTACACTCCGAAACCCTAAGACCGTCATACGATTCTGATTTCCAAGCGATTTTAATCGGCTTCAAATGATGGACGAACGCATAATAGTATTCTATACCTAAACCTACAGCTATCCGTGTACGCAGTGTATCTTTGTGCAGTATCTCGAACGCGGTAAAACTAATCGGCCGCGAGATAAGAAACTCGGAGGGAAAAAATATAATGTCGACGAGTGGTTTCTATGGCATTAGTCTCTCACTATACATAATATGCACCGTCGCCTGCTGTTGCACCGGCTCGACAGATATATACAATGAAGAGTATATAATATGTATAGAAAAGCGCTTGCTTTGACAAATTTTCCAATCGTCTTAAACGACGACGGGACGTCGCCGCTCCACTTAGCACGCACAATAGGCCGTGACGGAACGGAGAATCCGGCGAGCGTGTCCGCTACCCCTTACACCCACGCCCTCCCCTCTTTTGACCACCACCCCTAGACGACCCTTGAACCCGCTCAATGACGCGAGAGCGTGCAACGTTCTTCCGCGAACACGGTACGTATACAATGGCCGTGACGCGGGCGGCGGCGGTGGCGGCGGGGGCTCGACATGCGGTTCGTAAGTGGCCCGCGGCGCGAAAAACGATCTCCATTGTAAACGCGAAATTGAAAATACTGTCCCTCCTTAGGTCGTCGCTCGCAGCAGAATTCTAAACTTTTTTCCATTCGACCGCTCCGCGCGGGGGTAATACGCTTTACCGCGCGAGCGTCGTCAACCGCCGGACGGTATAATACTAATGATAGGGGGGAAAAGAATAAATAAATAAACGATACTGAAAAAAAACCACCGTCGAAATAATATAAAATTGGATTTCGTCCGTCAGGAACGCCGTATACACAACATACATATTGTGTGTATACAATATATAAACGCGCCCGCACCCGCGCACGTGTGTGTGTATGGTGTGCACAAAGTATTATAAAGGTATAGAGGTACGAGTCTCTCTCCCCGGGTGGAAAGGTTAATTTGACATGCGTTACCCGCGCGCCATCCGTACCGACAAAAAGCACTAAACAAAAATGCAGTCGTAAAACGTTTTCGCAAAACTTCCGAAAAGACGTATTATAAAAATAACCGACCTTCCGCTGCTTTACACACACACACACATTATACGCATACATATTAATGCATACCCGGCGATTCGTCAAACGCAAAATACTCATTATTTCGGTCACATTTTTTGTGATTTTAATTTATTATTTTGACAGATACCAGCTACTTTTTTCGTTACAATATTTGAAGCTGTACACATAAATATCGAATTTCAGAGGACAGGCGTTTTAAATACACAATAAGCGTTTAAGATTTGGTCGAGAGGAGTCGAGTTGCTCATATACAGTTCTTACGTGTATCAATACGCTGTTATACTCCCCGAAATTGTTCATTAAATTCAGTTCAGTATTAAATTGTGAAGTTAAATAATATGTCGTTATAAAAAAAAATGAGATTTTTTTTTGAAAAATAAAATAATTGATCGCATATCATTGTTAATGACAAATATTCGTTGCCAAACGAATATGCACAATATATGTACACAAGCACCTATCTATTTCACAATAAGTTTAAACGTGAGATGCGGTTTTATCAATATAACAAATACACTGCACGAAACTTTTCCGATAACGACGGCGACGTGTTGAAGAATCTTTTAAACAATTTTTTTACACTAATACGCACTATTGTGTACAACGCGCTACTCGACAATGGATGACGACGCTACGACTGTAGCTGCCTCTCATGACCGTCAAACTTAAGATATATTTACAGTCTGTAGTTTGAAATTGTGGTTGAATAGTTTCGTAGTTAAAGGTATGCGCACGTACTCTACGCCGTAATGACGTACAAAAACCAAAATGACTTTGCCAGACTTTGTAGCGTTTGACATTTAAAACGCACCGCAGGCTGCAGGAGCTAGCTATACAGTCGGCATTATGTGCACAAATAACACGCAAGTCCTACATAACATTGTTATTATATTCAACGCTTGAATACAAGTATTATCATATGGTATATATGGGTACTCGAATAACAAGAGTGTTAACCAAACTGCAGGAGTATTTCATGTTTTATTTAAAAACATGCGCGCAACAATATTATGAGAAAAATCGAAATACGTCACGGATAATTAATAAGGCGTAAACGGGGGCTTGTATATGTACATTATTACATTGTTCCGAAATTTTCAATTATTCGATTACACGCCGCTCCGTAAATATATACCTAAACGGCAGCGATGGTTTAAATTTTCTATTTTTATTCCTCCTTCACAAGACGTCTTACAAGAGAAATGCTCCAATGCGTATATAACATAGGTATGTGTGTGTGTATGTGTATATATATATTTACAAGCAATCCCTTAACGAGAAACCCAGCTGAGAAGACATCGTTAGCAAAGCCATCGCCACCACCTACTTTCTCCTCCTTTTCATCGCTCTTCTTAACGGACAAAACGTTTACACGACCATGTGCGCAAATCGATACCGTCTATAAATGAGCTTTATTTGGATTCATCCTTTTCCGTTATTTACCTCCTATATATATATATATATATATATATATATATATATATATATATATATATATATATATATATATATATATTATGTTCGTGGCAGAGAAACGACGGGGACGGAAATAGCTTGTCATTCATCGAGATATTAATGGAATTAAACTTTGACCAGCGGTAATGTGTAGCAGGTGTTTTTTTTTTTTTAATCGTTTCGCGTGTAACTCGTTAACAAGAGGTTAATACATATTGATATTCTATTATTATATGTATAAATTATAATACATATAAATATAAGAGTGTAAATATGTATATTATACCAACTCACATGCTTATACTAACACTTAATAAACTGTTAATATAATATAATGTGTGAAATTTGTTGGCGAGAACAGCGAAGCTCGTGAGCAGCAGCAGCAGAAAAATGGTTTGGTTAAAATATTTGATAAATAAATTATTCTTACGCAATTAATTGAAAATGTGCGAGCCTATTAATTACACCGCAGAACCTGTAAATTATATAGGGTTTCTTAGTTCGAGGAGTGTATTAAAATGATTATTTCGGCGAGCACTACGGAATTCGGTTTACTCTAAAGTTTCGCCAGAGCACCGACACAATAGATCCCAGACCGAACGTATGGCTGCTTGTAGTGGGAAAGATAATTGTAATTATTACGCTGTAACAATGAATTATATGTACATACTTACACATGTATACGCGAGTATATATTCCCCACAAAAGGCCACGTGCCCGAAATAAATGATTCGTAGAAAATCAAAGTCGATGGTTAATTAGTCGACGCAACAAGAATATGTGCTTATAAATACACGGCGACAATTTCGTAATGAATTGCGTTATTATTCAATTACTCGCAGATAGATAAACAAACTGCCAAACGCAATGATATCAATCGGGGCGTAAAATCTCGCACAAAAATATTTACAGTTAGTCGCGACAAATAATACAATATAAATTATATACTTGTGTTCAGAACGTTATAGGTTTTTATTTGATATAAGCACACAATATATATATACACTACGAAGTTCACATGACTACACCGTAAGATCCTATACACGGACAACAACAGATGCAACAAATATCGTGTCGAACACACACACACGCAGACGCGCGTATGTTATAATATAAACATATGGAATACTACATGTTGCATAAACGAAAGGCACCTCCCGAGGCATTTCTTGGCAATTTTTTCTCTCTGGATATTTTTTCTTTCTGTTCTCGCCGACTGCAAACAAGCGGCGCGCCCGAGTATCAGCACACGACGCTCGCACATATACACACGCGTATTATAGATATACTCGAGGGAAAACTAGTGTACGCTTTTCCTCGATACGTCAGACGTCGAGAGCACGCCGCCGAGGAGGATTTACAGCCTAGAAAGTTATATTATTCCGGTCGACTGGGCCCCGGTCTCGCCCGGCCGTCGTGGAAATAAAGACTGTCGAAACAAGGGTTTTTTTTTATTTATTTTTTTGTTTTTTTCGTCTCTTTTATTTTTCGCCTCCTGCACTTCCGGTACAATACTCCTATTTACCCATGCATCGAGCGCGTATATACGCGTGTGTTCTTTGTGATCCGTCAGGGTCGAAGTAGAAAAAAAAAACATAAAACAAAAAAAAAACCCGAACAAACGAACGTCGAGAATAAACGTTTGAACGGACGGACGGCGGCGGCCGTAACCAGCTACCTATAATATATAGGCAAAACAGAAGGGCGTGAAATATCGTGATTTCCTACAATCTCGCATTTATCTTGTCACCCTTCCCCCCCCCTAAACCGGGCCCGCCGCGTATATGTGTATTATTTGTATACGACCGACTACCGCGCTCGTATATAGAACACTATCGGGCAAAAATGCGCACGCAAACCTACGGAAAAATGTAATTATTATCATTATTATTATTATTATTCGCCGCCGCCGAAGCTTTGGCGGAGAGTAGATATATGCCGTGACACTATATAGTATGTGCCCGCCGCCGCCCGCACACGCACACGCTAACAAACGCCTATACACACGCCACCGCACATACACTGGGGTGTGATCAATTTAAAAGGGTACACAACTACACACCGCACTGTGAATGTCAATACTGTGAGAAATGCGCGCGCGGATCGTTAATCTTTCATTAAATTTCGGTATATGCACGACAAGCACGTATTATACGCGACGACTATGCCAGCTACCCGCCCCGCTGCAGCAGCAGCAGCAGCATAGCAAACTACTGCAGAAAGAGGAAATTGAATTGAGCAAAAATACAAGAGAAACGTGTCCGAAAACTCTTGCGCGTTATTATACTGTATACACATAGTGCTCTGCAGTAGTACACGTATATAATGCAGAAACGACACAAAACTGGCGGAGAATTCTGAATTTATATATAAAGCGTCACACATGCATTATACAATGTGCCCAACTTTCGGCCGACCAAACGTTTTAGCGCACAGCCATTTTATTTATTATGAAGTTGTTATATTTTTTTAAACGTCCGAATAAGTCTGTTATTACGAAATAATATGCCTTGTCCGATATGGAGAAACGCCACAAATTATTAATTAAATTGCATTATTTAATACACGATTTTTCAGATATCACTATTAATTATTAAATATAGGTACTTATTAATGTGTATATATATATATATATATATATATATATATATTTAAAGAAGATTAAAGAACCACATAATTAGCATAACAAAATTTTGTTGCAAGTTATATTTAATAAATTAAAACAAATTATAACGTTTGAAAACTAAAATTACACTTTACCAATGACGAGTTTGCAACTCTTCAGAAAGTTGTGACGCATATCTTATAATCTGTAAGAACTCGGTGGTTTAATGCTCTTATATAAATATTATGATGGACTCTAAAGTCATACAACCGAAAAACTACGCAATTTTAAAAGATTATATAAAGAGTAAAAACTATTGTAAAAATCATTTCCTCCCCAAGACCGCGGTCGTATGCTAACATATGCAATCGTGTAGCAATAACGAATGGTTTTACAGCAATCATTACTATAAATACAATGTATGTAATGGTGATAATAATATAATGTCCTTACCTGATTTTTGCCTTTGAGTACGAGCACATTGGTCACTTTTCCAAACGGAATGCCCAGATGTATGACCTCGGCTTCGGTTACCTCGTTGGGTATGTTGCGTATGTGTATCACCCGGGATGGCTTGTTGTTGGCGGTTTTGTCGAGTTTGACCTGAAAATATTTTTTATACCATTAAAACACGCTGGTCTGCAAAAAGGACTGTCGGACGGATGACGATGGGAACTCGGGCCGCACGCCAGCCGCACGCATTGCAGGCTTTGGCTGTCTCACGGACCGCAGACAAACGACCGGGCGAATTCAATTTGCGGCGACTGTCGGCCGCGGCGCCGGAAGGGCCGAGGAGAAAGAGATGAGGCCGGTTGTTCAGCTATTATTTACCGCATTTCTCTAGGATAGAATAAATGAATAAAAATCTATTACGAAGCGAGTAAGTCGAGTAATTTCGGATGATAACCGGACGACGCGGAAAAGACCGACATAACTGCAGTTTCACATGGCTCGGATAGATATACAAATCGTTATATATATATATACAGAGAGTGGACCATCGTAAAGCATAGCTCCTTTCGCCACGGCGGATTTAACGATTCCACTTCGAAAAGCGGCAAACCTACTTCAAAAATGATTCACAAATTTCAGACACAATAATATTATAATCGTCTACACGATCGTTAAAACCATATATAGGTACGTAAAATGGCTAATGTTTAATACGCCTATATTAAAATATCTATGAACAAACAATATAGGTTTAGCATCAGCAGGATACCGGATCAAAGATTACATACGATGCAGGAGATTATTTTATAAAAAACAATTATTTAACGAAACATTTAAACGTACACAAATACAACCTTTCCATTAAATAAACGCTGATGAACACAGAAAAACCATTATTTTTATACGTATACGTTATAACTTGATCCTAAATGCGAAATTCCGCAAAACGATGATTTAATAATATATTCCATTTTTAGTATTAACCATGACTTTGAAAACGTTACTGGAAATGCTTTTAAAGAAATATTTAAGATCGAATGTTTGACTGTATAAGATTTTACACAATTCATGCAAATGTCACGTTTACTATATAAGTACCTATAATACGAAAGACGCTTTTACGATTTTAATCTTTAAGAAGTATTGTGTATTATATTAAATCGTAGGTAAATTTACTTTGGGGAAAAAAGATGAAACATCAAAATCGAAAGTAAAATATTGATGACTGTATAGCTGGAGATGAGGCATCACATTAATATTTTACAAAAACACGGACAAATTCGCTGAATTTGCCATCATTCATCGGGTTTCGTGGAGCATAATCCGGGATGGCTGGTTATTAAAAGTTTTCGGACGCTTCGGCAAGAACAATGTCTTTCCGGGCGTCAACCCATGTGCAGACACGTATAAACCGCCCTGCAGGGTTTAAAAGTTTCTTTCGAATATTAAAATTAATTTAAGTTTCTTTTATGCCGGTATTCATAAGCCTCTTATTATAACTCTTTTTTCTTAATAGCTTATAGTTTACATTGTCAAGCGAGGATAATTTTTTTTGTCGCGCTCAGTCCGCGCCGGTACCATTAGCGTTGTCTTTTTCGAGACCGCAGCGCAGCGTCAACACTAAGACCACTTCCCGCGGGTACCGCAATATTAGATTTGTCGTGCCCGATTTATAATATTTTCGTAATAAATTTTCGGTGAAATGCGATTAAGCGAAGGGCATATAATAATATAATTAACAAGTATACAGCAGCGACCGTATATATACGCAGCGATCGAATTTCTTAGCGAAGTCTATAATTAATAACGACGATTACTGTAATTATGGAATTATAATTAGATATTCGACTGTTTTACAAACGAACTACTTAAATTCGACGCATAAGCGCAAGTAAATATTATACGAGTACATAATACATATAGGTATACATGTAGATGATATGCTTATGTTATATAATATTAAAAAACACGAACTACAAAACATTGCAAGGCCCAGAAAAAAAACCTTAATTTAATTACAGAGTATTTAAATAATATTTTATGCGTTACACTTTATAATTATTTGTTGGTTTTTTTTTCCAAAAAAAAAAAAAAAAAATAAACGTTTTTAAAGTTCTTCGTTAAATACAAACACAAAATATAAAAAGGCTAGACTAATTATGCGAGAAACTCGAGCTCGTTTAAAAATCGAAAATAAAAAACTACCTAATTTACACGTTAGTAAGGAAAACATTTCAGCGAATACAATTTTTTTAAAAATACAGGTTAACTTTTTTGGCAAAACGAAAAACATGGGATGTGTTTAAGATTACCACAATAGAAATAATCTTGAAAAAAAAATTTAAAAACACAAACGCAACGCACTATACTTTCGGAGCAGTGTCGCGCGGACGAAAAAATAGAGAAAATTCTAGCTAAATTTAAAGAAGACAAAAAATAAAAAGCTACTGCGCATATGTGTTTCAGCAGAACGTCGACTTGCGGTGTGCCGGACGCAGGAAGCAGGATCGTTTCCGTCTAAATGGTCTTTAAAGTTTAACGTTATAAACGCTCGCGATTTTCTCCGAAGCGAATCAAAGCAAACAAAAACGCGCCGGGACGACGACAAGTATTATCAATTGATGTAAGTAAGGCGCGAATTAATATCGTACCGAGAGATAGAATTAACAGAGAAACACTATACGAATATATATATATTTTTGCACACTAGCCTGTAGGATTCTTCTTCGTTGCACCTCGGTGGAAGGAGTGACGGCATGGGGAAGGGGTTACCCGTCCGTCTCTCGTTCCCAATTATCTCGGTTGTATTACCATCATTATCATCATCATCATCATCATCATAATGCTTTTAAACTCCTCTTTGCAGTGACCTGCTGTATAGTCGTAATGCCTGCCGAAACTTTACGTCTTATGCCCACCATTCCCCGCCGTTTGCTGCTGCTCACCACTCAAACCGTATCGCTTCTCGCACGAACGCAAGACACAAGTGCAGCGCTCCTCTCCGTATAATTAATAATTCAACCGTGAACTCCTTTCAAATTATCCGGAGCGTTTAGCACGCGGGCTAAATTACTACTACTGCTACTATACTACTACTGTACACACACACACACACACACTTAAATATATGCTCAGCACAAGTGGAGGAGGGAACAGCGGAAGATTTTTTTCAAACACTTTTTCGCCCGTCCCCAAGGAGCTCGGAGCACGGTATAATTGTTATTGTCCACTTTTTACGTGTTCTTTTTCTCTTTTTAATTGTTCCTCGCCGACAACTCTGTATATATATTATACGGGACGGATTTCTCGCCTATCATTGGCGGCGCACCGTCAACCACAAAATTGAATTAAAGGTGTCCAAGCCCGATGAGAACCACAATGGGTAGCGGACACGATTCTACCACATCGTATATAATATACAATATTATATTATATACCACAAATATCATATGTATATAAATTATAAATAATATATACTGGATAGTACACGGCGGGATGTATAATAAGGTCGGCATGTATATGGGACGTTATCGGAGTGAGGGAGCGTTGGAAATATATAATATTATATATAGTGAAATTTATAAATCCTTCACGTCTCGTAATAATAATGCGAGCGGCCCTCGAACACTGCCGCCATCGCGTGGAGGAGATATACATTATTTCGGATTTCGCATGCAATTTTTTTCGCGCCTGTTAAAAATGAAAAATCGTAGTCAGCCGCAGAGCCCCACAGTATAACGAGCAAAACGGGACACTCGGGTAGGTATATATCGAGCTTTTCCTTTTTGTATGTATATATATGTATATATAACTACCCCCACGCCCGAAAGCGTTCAACCATCAAATTCGGTTTGAACGCAAGCACGTCACGTCCACCCTCTACCTCGGCCATCTCCCTGCCCGCCGTTTATATATATATATACTATAGGTACCGCATTCAAACATTATTATGGCCTCGGCGTAGGAAATTTAATAAAGAAGAATAATATATTTTAAACACTGACTGGAAAACGATGTTATTAAAAATTTTCACTTTATACCTATAATATATATTATGTACGGGGTATATAATATATAATTTATATATACGCTATATTTACAACACCTTAACCGTGTCTCGAACGCTTTTCTTTCGTTTTTCCCCGCACTAGTCCCACGCCCATTCCTTAGTTAGTAATAATTTCTCTCTCTTACTCTATACATTTTTTTTTTTTTTTTTTGTGTGTGCAAATATGGCGCGAGCAATTGACAGACACCTATCGATAGTACCGCCACTGACGTCTCTTGTGTACGCTGCATATAATATGTAGTGGGTGTGTGTGTTTGGACGAGTTCAAGACCACTGACGACGAAAGGTGAGGGAAATATCCACATACCACCCCCTTCCTCCCCACCGTGTCACACAAGTGTTCGATTGTTATTATTATTATTATTATGTTTTGCGTCCTGTGTTTTCGATACGGGTTGTCATGACAATCGGTTGTTCGTCTCGGTTTCCACAACTCGGAGGAAGGTCGACAAGTCTATATACTCGCGACACGTCGAATACAATATTATAACGTATATGCGAATCGTTATCGAAAAATGTACGAAAAATGCCGACATAGTTCACAAAAATGTATTATCGGTACAAAAATAATTAGTCCCAGTAGATGGAATATTGGAAATAATAATATACTGTTGTACGGATGCGCAAAATATATACTCGTAAAATTACACTTGTAAAATATATTATTTTAAAAAACGTCTGGTTCACGGTGTAAGATATGAATCTGTAATGAGAATTCTCCGAATCTACCACAAATGCAACTAAACCTAAACAAATATGTACAAGAAATAGGGTTTTGTGAAAATTGCATTTCACAAACGCAATTCCTGACAGGAGATTTTCTTAGTCAATATTATCTTAAACGTAAAATAGGGGCAACGCGTCTACGTAAAACTTTTCTGTTTGCGAAACAACAATTTTTTAAAATATATATATATATATTTACATAAAAAGTTACTGGCGTATTTGTCAATCATCCATAGTGAGTTTTCCACCGAGGTTTGAGTTCACATACATGTCAAATGTTAATAAAAAAAAATAATAACAAATAACAATAATCGTAAAAAAATTGCAGAGAAAAGTTTAGAAAAATAGAATAACTGCGAATTGTCACACGGGAACGGAATTTCGATCGACAATACACATACACACTCACACATTTCATACATACATCACGATTCTACACAATATAGTTTACGGATCCGATTAAAATCGGGCAACGAAAAATATACCAACATATATAGTTTGGTGGATTTAGACTTTAGAGCAAGGGGTGAGTATTATTTAAAAACAATCAGCTCATACATGTGATATACAGCCTTTGAACTGCATATTTCTTAAATAAAAAACCTTAACTTTATGTGTGTAAAATTCGCATAAATGAACACATAACCTCAAATCTCCATTGTACACACAATAATTCATATTTAATTTAGATCGTTTCGATAATAAATAAGTTAAATAATAGCTAGATTAACTTTTTAGAACAAAATTATTTGTGCAATATTTTTATTTTTGGAAATAACCACAACAACCGTATGTAAATCGTAAAAATTATAGACTCCAAACCATCCAATTTTTATTTAAACAATTTAATTAATTTATTGTTAATTCTAGTTCTTTTATACGGCGCGAAAACTATTGTTCAAATATATTTCAGGATCACCGAACGAATTCTAGTATATTTATTTACTCATAAAAATATATATTTTTGTTTTTACCTTCTTCGCGTCATTATTGTTGTCCACGTGATTAGTTCCAATCGAGTCTCCATTGCTCACCGGTCCTCCTTCAACTCCGGGTGATGTGACCATCTCGTCGGACCCGCGCTGTGAACAGAACGTAAACAGACGATATGAAAACTACGAAAGGATAAAAACTGCACATCGTAGACACGGAGATAAAAATATGAAATGTTCGTTATAACCATCGCGCTGACGACGTTTTCGCAGTCGACCACTTCACTCTTCCGCACAGCAGTAATATATATATATATATAATGTTCTAATGAAGCGCAATAGTCGTCATTAAAAGAAACAGAAAAAAAAAATAGGCCTGTATGGGGTGGACAAGTGGTTACGTATGTATAAATACAATACCGTGCACACACAAACACCAACATATGTACGATACGACATCTGTACATGGATACAAGAAGAGCACATTGCTTGTTTACGCAATGTAGTATATTTTTTTTCATTTTCTACATGCCAGCGTTTTATTGTGTGTGTGTGTGTGTGTGTATACAGCATAATATATAATAACCTTTGTGTCGTCCACCTATCGTCAGGACGTGGTAAAAAAAAAAAAAAAAAAACCGTAACGCATTTGTGCTGAACGAGTGTCAAAAGAGCTTTTGCGGCGCAAATACGTGGCGCGGACAGCTCGTTTGGTCCTCCGCACCGCCACAGAATTGCAGCGTTTGAGCGGTTTAAAAACCAAACTAACGTACACTAAAAAGCGCGCACCTGTATCACATAGTACAACTGTACAGTTGTTGGATATATATATATATATACATCGCTGTAAAATATTATATGTACACGACACTTGAGCGTTCGCTTGCAAGCGATGCGATGGTAACGATACCACGGTTATCATCGGTAATCGGTTTCCCGCGACAAATGATCGAACCGCGCGATAATTGAACGAGATACGTAATTTTATTTTATTATTTTTTTTTTTTTTTTTTTATTCTACGCGTTGATTACTACATTTCACCGTCGTCTGCGACGGAAAATTGTAGTACTCCTATATCTACATTTTTATATGTCACATACGGTTTTTTTTTTTTTTTATATCTGCTCATAATTTCGTTAGTCGGCGAAAAAAAAACGAATCAATTTCCACAACAGTACCTACCTTCTATAGGTATATGTATATATACTTAACACGCGTGCGCGTGTGTGTGTTTTTTTGTCGTACCCTCGTGAAATAAATATTATCAGTCGGGTCTTGAAATTTTTATATCCACGCACTCGGGAACACTAAAACGCATAATTGGGTAAAACTCCATTTTCCCGCTACCGCCGCCGCTCTGCACAGTCCGGTCGCAACGTTTTTAATACCTTCTACACTGCACACCTGCAGCAGCGCTCAAAAGCGACTTTGAAACTTGACCAGTTATTACAATTATTAAATATACATATATATATATATATTTACAAACGTCCGGGCGGGAGTGTAAAAATTAAAAAAAAAACGTAATCCATCAAAAAAAAAAAAAAAAATTAATAAATAAATAAATAAAGAGAGGGATTGGGTGTTGTGTGTGTATACGCGCGATATTTTTGTTAAATCCGACGACAGCCGAATTACGGTATAAATAATCGTAATAAATAATAGTTTTTTAACCGACCAAACAAGTCAATTAAAATCTCGTCTGGAATACGTTAAAAAAATAAAATATATGTACCAGAGGATAACGAAAACAAATGCTAAGCCTAGATTTTCGCGCCGACTGCGCCGCAACACCACTCCGATAGGCTCTAAAAATTAAAAATAGTTTTATGCGACCGGATATTGTACAGGATACTTTTTTCGTTTCGTTTTATTGTAATCATTATTATTATTATTATTATTATTATTATTATCATTATTATTATTATTATTATTATTATTATTATTATTATTATTATTATTATTATTATTATTATGCAAATGTCGTTTACCGGAGTAGACTACGCGCTATACACAGAGTTCTTGAACGAGTAATTAGTTTTAAATAGGGCTTTGTGCGAGCGTGCGAGCAGCAGAGAGGAAATAAAATAACAGTATACACTTTATATAGCAAAATCCAGCCACCGGATGCTGGCTTTTTTTAATTTTTAATTTTTTTTTTTTTTTTTTTTGGTACCCTACAGAACTTGAAAAACGTTAAAGTTTTTTCCCCTTCGCGACACACGCCGTTTATATATTTACGACCAGCGGTAGGCGGGGCGAAGAGGTTAATTGAAAACACAAATTGTGGATCTGACATGACCAGTATGAAAAATCGAAAAACAAAGAAAGTAATAATAATATTAAAACGTAAAAATGTAAGATTATACTTACACTAAATACCATAGTACATTATCGGAGAACATGTACAATATACAGCACATAATATTATAACTCCATCGACAACACGAAATCGGAAAAATATTATGCAATGGTATTTTATTACTGCTAAAATAACTACAATTTTACTTTGTGTGCGGTGCGATTCATAATTATTATTATTGACTTCTTATATGCGGTCAGAGGCAATAACAATACAAACCCGTATTTGTGAATTACGTTCCAAAAAAATACGTTAAAAAAAAAGATTTGTGTGAACGCTTTGGGTTATTTTTGGATTTCTTTATATCAACAATAATAGATGACGACGCCGCTGCGATCGTGACACGCTCGCACACTGATTTCGGATTCAGCGGAGCACAAAGATTGGTATCGAAAAGATGCTCGGCGATCCGTGATAATGAATCTATGACGGATAGACCTTGATTCGAACAAGTGTCCGTACATAATTCGCCGCCGTCTACACGACAATATAATAACAAAATATCCATAAATAATATTATATATTATTTGTAATATACACGGCAAGTCTGACCTTAGGCGATTTACGAGACAATAACTACAGTCGTATAATATAATTGTACACCGATTTTCACACTGAACGGTGCATATATCTTTGAGAGTATATACAGGTAGGCGGCGAACCGATTTTTGATTTCATATTCTCTTCTATAATAAGCACGCCCACTAAAGTCGAAAGCGATTGTCTTGAAGCAACACACATAGGTATAATATTGTATTATCTCATTACGATTTTAGATACGCTCGCATACATAATTATATTATGATGATGATACGCCAACGATCCAGTATACATACGTTGTATTTAGGTGAAATAATTGTAATATCGACTATATTGTTTTGTGAATCTCGTTTTTCTATATTTGAAAGTCATAAACTTATATCCGAATATACTCATAATATCTTGTAAGTACGTATAAGTTCGTGCAGAAGAGGACTGCGCAGGGAAGTGATATCGGCCGACGTGTTGAAAATTAAACCCATTGAGCGGGAAAAACATATTCACAAGTATACTGCCACCACCACTAGCTATTAATACATAAGACTGTATATCTACGTGTGATTGTCTGGACTTTATTATAACAGAGCGGTGACCGGAAATATCGTATCTTTGCGCAGGTACCTATAACGGTTTTAAATCAATCGACACAACAACAATCTTAAAACATACATGTCATTATCCGAGACCGATATGATAGTGCCTATAATATAATTCATATCATACGAATGAGACTGACGTGAGCTGCAGTACATACGCACCGCGTTCCTGTATAGTAATTTATACATAAAGTCGGCGAAGAGGTCGTGTGTAATATTATAATAAATCGTTAAAGTCGCGTTTTCTGGTGACATAGCAAGAGTTTCGCATAAAGGAGGAAATAACACAAACCGAAATTACGTATCAGCGGGGATGATCTATTCAGAGTGAACGGCCGCCGCCATCCTGTGCAAAGTATAATAATAATATAATATAGGAGGTATTTGGATCAAAGACGACGATGCCATTGAATTGCCTATACGGAACGCCGTCCGAAGACTGCAGACTTTGCAAACGGATCGGTATAATATTAAAATATATATACGACCTTATATTCACATAAATATATATATATATATATATATATATATATATATATATATATATATATATATATATATATATAAGTGGCAGAGTTGGAGTGCTTTGTTCAAAAAAAATTGTTCGATCCATTTTTAAGAATGCCCTGGCCAAAGACCGGACGAAGGCAGAAACGGTTAAGCCGATTCCCGACAGAGCCAGCCAGTCTTGGAAGATAAAAACCCTCGTTATTTATTTTCATTTTTTTTCTTTTTACTCGCGATAAGTGTGTACGCAGTAAGACGCGCACAAAACCATAATATGTCAAAGACATATGGAAACCTAATTCCCTTTTGCCTTGTATACAAGTATAATAATAATATTTATATCCATATATATATATACACACCGGACTCTGGGCAAAATAAATATAAATAAATAAATAAATAAATAAAAAAAGTAAAAATCCATCGGCTTTGTCGTATGTTCATCGTCAAAGAATATAATATATATAAAACATCTTTTATAGTAAATCGGTATACAGTGATAAATCGGCCGGTGAGGCACGAGTGGCATATTCGTTTTATTCCCCGACGGCACACAAACCCGAAATTGATTTTCGTCGTTTCGGCAAAACGAGGCGTGGAGAAAAAATAAATGTCGAACGAACGACACTGAGGTAAAAAAAAAAAAAAAAAAAAAAAACGTGTCTTGACGCCAAAAAGTAAATAAGGGGACGGTGGTCTGATCCATGTCCCCGTGGGGAGGTTCTAGTCGTCCGAATCCAGTTGGATTTCGACAAAAAATCTATAAAAATATATTACATACCGGTCGAAGCAACAATACAAGACTACTGAAAAATAATGGTCGTATGACAGTCCAAATACCACCTAGCGATTCGTTAACGCTCAGAACGAAAAGAATCCTGAAAAATGTACCAACTATTGTACATAATACATACATATATATATATACACACATTATGTCAACTAAAAACCACGGTTTTCTAAAAACCAAGAAAAAACGAAACGATCAGAACTCATTCGATCTTGACTTGGGTTTTGTCAACAAATATATCATATTGTGTATAACTTGCGCACATCGTATATTCTTTAGAGATCATCGTTTTGCATAAGTAAATATAATGTGGCATGCCCATATGATATACAGGGCGATTCAAAATGTATGTTATGGCCACTTTATCGATTCAAAATAGAAAAAAATGTACGATACGAATGTTTTTCGATTTAGAAACATCTAAAATAATTTTTACATTTTTATAATTTTTTAAAATATTTCAGGCGGATTTTGGGCAGTCGACTTTAGAAATTTATAAAAACTTTAAATATCTCTCAAGCATAGACTTGTACGTTAATTAAAATTATTCAAGTATTAAAATGTATTCGCGTTGTGTTTGAAAAAAAAATATAGGTTTCCATTTGAATTTCATATTGTAAAAAAATATAAAATGTACATATCATTTTAGATATTTCCAAATCAAAAAAACGCAGTATAATAAAATAACTATAACATAAATTTTGAATCACTCTGTACACGATATTTACAGCATTATAGTTGGTATAAACAAATATGAATACACATCATATTATACAACTGCAAAAATCTGAGAGGTGCGCTTAATCGTTCAATAATCGATACACTTATTGTGTGGCGACGACTCGAGCATAATACAATTAAATAATAATGCTCTAGCAGTCGTCTAGCATAACATCTACGATGCGCATTGACCCAAAATATTTGAAAAAGTACCAAATTTACCGAGATCAATTTATCACGCGTACTATAATATTATATATATATATATATATATATACAAATTTCCATTTAATCTAGTATATATCGTTTTCTAAACCATTATTTCTACGGAATTCGTACGTGATTTTATTAAAAACTCTTGCGCGTATTAAACGTACACAATTTGATTGATATCGCGTGCAGGTAAAGTAGACATCGCACACAAGCATAATATATCTATATCATAATCATGAATATGTTACGATGTTATTATGCGACGGAGGAATAAGAATATATTTATACACCTGACGTTATTCTTCCAGTGTCGTGCACGATTTCGCAAAAACACCAAAGGGGTTCGGCATTGCTTGGGTGCTCCTCCGACCGCCACGAAAGGAGTAAAAATTCAGAATTTGGTAAAAGCTAATTTCCTCCGCGGAGAATTCGACGCATAATCCAGGAAATCCGGCGCATTTATTATTTACAGCCAGTCACAAAGTGCTTTTCGCCTCGTTTTATCCGCCCTTTGTTTGTACACCATTTCACAGGGGTGTATATGCACTACCCCCTCTCTCCTTTTCTTCAAGTGCGCGTGTATGTATGGGTGTTCGCGTACGTTTCTTTTTTTCTTTTTTTGTTTGTAAAACAATACCGTGTATATTCCTGCGTGGCGTTAGACATTCAGCAGCAACATTTACGTTAGACGCGTTTTTTAGGCTTCTGAATAATACATGAACGTATTTTGAAAAGTGAATATTTTCCTCGTCAAATCGAATGCGTCCCGTATACGCCCCGGCACGAGTATCCCATTATATATTTTAATCCGCGGTCTATCAATCATATTACACCTGTCGGGGGGTCGCTACGTTTTTATTTTTCATATTCCCTCAAACCATCTCAGAAACGCACAAAATATACAAACGCAATATACATACATTGTATTGATTAGATAGACGCAAACTTTGCAATAACGTGAGACTGTGTACGTCGAAGCGAGTCATCGGTTAAATAGTAATTCGAATAATGTATTTAACTACCTACCCGTTCGGGCGATAACGAGATGATAATAAAAACAAAATAAAATAAGAAACTGCACCGAGAGTATTTTCTCCCGTAAAAGCAATAACCCGTTATATATATATATATAGTATAATCGTTATTATATATAATGGGGTACGACGCCATGCAGTCGTTTCTTGTCTGGTCTATATTATAGTATAATCCACTGACGAAAATATGACTTGTTACTTTAATACGACCGACGGCAAGATAGATTCCATAGATGAACATCACTATAAATGTAAACCTCTGCGTACAATTCCATAAAAACCGCGATCATACTATATCACTAACGCACATACTACCGTGTGGAAAACCTCAATAATTACATTTTATATGTATAGGTACCATATATTTTATTCCTACCCATATGGTAATGCATACATTTTTTGAAAACACACGAGACGTCACTCTTTACAGGGCACATCGTAGTATCAGCAACAGAATTTTTCTTTCACGACCCCGTCCAAACACGTATGACTGTAAAAGTCGTCCCTTTCGTCACAATAGTTTTTCACTAACTCGCGGGTGTATATACGAAACTAAAACCAAACGCAGGGTTCAAGCGTGCAATAGAAATTGTATTATACGCATAACATAAAGTCGTAGGTGCAAGAAGAACGCAAAATTAGTCATCACGAAAGGCGACGTACACAATAATAATATAATAAGCGTGCGACACGTATACCAGGGGCCCCCTGTCCGCTGAAAATAAAATACGTACAAGAGATATTTGCAAACACGCGCATTTGTGCACACACACACACACACACCTGTAAATAAATATACATACGCACATATATATATACATATATATAAACATTTATAGAAGTTACGTAATATACAAATCGTGCGGGGACCGTGGGTCTCTCGACGGAGGGTGAAGAAGGAAAAGAGGAAACAAATCGCCGGCAAATTTATTTTATTTTCCTCCACGCTCTCCTACGCCACACCACACACCACCACGCTCTCCAATATATGTGTATGCACACGTATATACATGCGTGCATACATATATATATATATATATATAAGTACGCCATCATAAAGCCGGATGTAACCGTTTTTCCGTGGCACCGCGTAATAGTAATGTCAAATCACAGGGGAGGATACTAACCGCGTGCGTATATGTATGAGAGCGCTCTTTGTGCCTCGTCGTTTAACCATAAAACTAGACAAATAAAACACACAAACGGCTATAAAAAGAATTGTCACATAACACCCGTACGCGCCCACACTTGCGCAAAAGCGCGGAGCGTATTTAAATTGCCATTCGAGTGATGTACATAATTTTCATTTCTTTTCGCATTTTTTTCCCATTGCAATTCCACGTCAATCTATACATAAGTTATTGTGCGTTATTGTTAGTAGGTAAACTACTCGCTAATCACAAAAACTATCCAAGCCATAATTAAATATAAGGCTCGAGTGGTGCTGCTACCTATGGTCTTTGTTTTTGTGAGGTGCCGTCAAACATTTTTTTAAAAAATCGTCACAGGCAATACAAAGTTTACTACATCAAACATGAAATATTTTTTTGACAAATTACAATGTGAGCAACTTTTTATTATAATTGAAAATATTGTAGGTATTTATTCTTGTATTATAAGAATTTTTTTTTTTATTTTCATTATTTAATAATAATACTATATGGTCGTGTCTACACCATCGTCGTGCTGTCACATGTTTGCCTCCCCTATTTTACACCACAGGTACAGTGGTATTCTGGTCATGTTTGTAATATTATGTTAGGGACAACTGATACATTTTACTCTAGGTAGTTTAGGAAAATTAGTGTAGTATAAAAAGTTAATTTTGAGGGCAAACACCCTTGAAATAGAAACCAAAATGTCTTAAAACCGATAATTATGCTACTAAAATCATAATCGAAAAAAATCAAAAATCATTAAACAAACTTAATATCAAAAACCCTCAAAAAAAAAAAAAAAAACACAGACCTACGTACGGATGTCACGTACAACAGAGCTACAGAGGTTTGGCACAATGGGCGATAGTCTGCATAGAGCTTTTCGGACACGTTACATCGCGTTTACATAGCCTGGACGAGAGCCACTTCGCAAGAGAAAATCTAAAAACTGATCGCGAAGAACGAAGGGAAAATACGCAGAATTTAAAGTAAAAGTAACAAAAAAAAATAATATATAAATATATATACAAAGAGACTGGATGATTGTATTTGATTTGTGAAAGAACGTTTGTGCTGTTGTACATAATAAAACGAAAACACGTTGGCGATACTTTTTATGCGCTTATTAATTGGTT
Source organism: Pentalonia nigronervosa (assembly GCA_014851325.1). NCBI lineage: Eukaryota > Metazoa > Arthropoda > Insecta > Hemiptera > Aphididae > Pentalonia > Pentalonia nigronervosa. The sequence goes on along the minus strand of JACXSJ010000131.1, from coordinate 63,903 downwards.
TACATCGAACGGGGAACCGTACGTAAAACAACGTTTCTTTGAACGCCGCCGTCTTTTTGTCCCCCCCCCCCCCCAGAATTCTTTTGAGGCGGAACATCACTCGTCCGACTACGGACGAGGAAAAATAATATATAAAATTGTACAAACACAAATATATACATAGAATTTACTACGGCGATCTATACGCCGGTTCCCCAAGCAATTACATCAGAATCCCTTTCGACGCATCCCGCTTTGGCATAACTCTGTGCGAAATATACGAGCTAAAGTGCGTATTTTTTTCTCTGCGAAACGCGATTATGCACGAATTAGGCGGAAAATGCTATTGGATTATGATATTTTTTTTTTATTTTTCCTTATCATCGTCATGCCCGCGAAACAAACTATATATTATTTTCTATTAATTTGAGAATAAAATGACGACTAAAAGCATCTATATTTCGAACGGATATACCTAATATTATAAATATTAATGGGATAATAAAAACTCCGACGGAAAAAACACGCGTGTACATAATTAACATATAGTGTATACGTACACAATGCACACCCCAATAACAATCGTATATCTATAGATTTTAAACTTTTATAGATTTGAAATGTGATAAAATATGTTGACGTGTTGTACATGCATATAGTATATGGCATGATTGGAATCCAGTAATGAGTAATAACCAATACAAAAGTTTATTTTATACGATTTTCCTTACGGAATTTGAGTCTTATAACCGAAGAGGCGAGTCTTATTATAACCGAATTTGTTTTTTATGAATTTGGATATGTCCGGATCGTTCCAAGCGATTATGTCGAGTCTAATAAGCGACTGAACCTGTGAGTCTTATAAGCGGCGTTAACTATATTTATTATATCTCATCAAATGACATACGATTTTGTAAATTTCCAATCCTTCTCTTCTCGCACTGCAAAGACGGTATAATACACAACAAAAGCATTTTCTAAACATACGTGCTTTTAAATGAGATTAAATAACATATTATATAATATTCCCCCCCCCCAAAAAAAAAAAAAAAAATAAACTTCGTACAACACGAAATTTTTGTACTTATAATGAGAAATCCGTCTGATTGACCGCGCTTAGTCGGTAATGTAAAAAATAAAAAGGACCTTGTCAGCTGTCGAGTACTACTACAATCGGTCGATTATATTGTGTAAAAAGTTGTGAACGTTTTGTGAATTGAAAAATCTTACGAAAAAAAAACAATAAAAACTCGCAAAGCACAAAAAATCCTAAACAACCGACGTCATAACTATATAATAATATACCGGGTGATTATTTTAACGTAAGACACTCATTATTTTGTAATAGTGGAACAAAATTTTGCAAGGTACCCCAGTGCCACTCCACTCCGTTAGTCAAAATTGTAAACACTCGTAACTACTAAACTGTACTCGTTTAATATTTATTTTTTGTACCTACATCGAAATGCACAGGAAAAAGTATTTTACATCGGAATATGAAATTAATAATGCATAATGCTGTAATTTTAAAAAGTAAAAACTTAAAATTCTAAAACGTTACAAAATATTAAAAATCATAGTTTTTTATTTAAAATGTTTGTTTTGTAATGACTTAAAATATGTAAAAAAATTATATTTAAAAACCATTAATGGTTTTAGAAATAATTAGTATTTTGTGTTAAAAGAATGATCTTATATATATATAGTATATACAGAATGTCTCACGAAGATCTAACATATGGAATAACTATTTTGTTGTATTCAATATTTAATTTTTTTTTTAATATGTTTTTAGAAATTCTTAGAAAAATAAATCGATAATAGTCATTGTAACTAGTTATCGATAATATCTGATGATAGTGGTTTATTTTATTATGATAAAATAGAAAATAATTCAAATTTCCAAAAACTTAAAACATTTTTAGAAAATAAACGATTGCACTTTAAGAGATATTTCTACCATCAAAATTTTTCTAAAAATCATATTTACAAATTGGCAATTTTAAATTTTTCAAAAATTTTTTTTTTTATTTTCATTATTAAAAAATAAAAACATTTTTTTAATATTACACATGTAGCCCAAACGTCTACAAATTAAAAAAATTGAATATTGAATACAACAAAATAGTTATTCCATATGTCGTGAGACACTCTGTAGATACCTATATTATATTACAGTCGTGGTTACCGCGTTTTGAACGATTTAAGAATAACACCATCATACCTAAATAATACTATACGGTAGTTATACTTAAACATATGCAGTGGTGTATATATATAGTTATAAAATATATGACGTTCTGAGTGCGGTTTCATATTATCCTTGCACAACACTATTATTGTGTGTATAAATCAAAAACATTATGTTCATTTCACTCTCTAGTCTTATCTTTGAGGCACTTGATCAAGGTGACAAATGTTTGGCTATATTTATTGATATTGCCAAAGCATTTGATTCTGTTTCTCGTGGCATACTAATACCTAAGTTGCATAAGCTGTTAGATAAAAATTAATTTTTAAACTGGTTTAAATATTATTTATCAGAACGAAATCAAATTGTTAAGCGTTAACGATTCGATTAGTGATATAAAATTTACTACATACGGAGTACCTCAAGGTACTATATTCGGACCTATACTATTTTCTATTTATATTAATGATTTATTTGAATTACACCTAGCAGGTAAAATCATATCTTATACGGACAATAGTGCTATTTTTTTTTTTTTTTTTTGTGCAAGAGATTCGATTGATCTGGAGTTATCAGCTATAAAAGATTTTAACTACAGTTAAAAATTGATTTGTTAATAATTATTTTTCGTGTAATACAATCAAAACTGTTTTCATGATATTTACTTTATCCAATGTTTCTATGCCTAAAATAATTACATTAGAAAATCACTCAATTAAATGTCTAGGCAATGAAAAATGAAACTCTGATTGTTTTAAAACAAATCATGTTTGTAAAAATAAATATTGAGGAATTATTTTTGATGAAGATATGAAATGGAAAACACAAATAAATGTAAATACAAGAAAATTAAGGAAGCTTTTTTATGTGTTTAAAGAATTAAATATGATATTAAATTTATCTACTTTACATAATATTTTGCTCTGGTTCAGTCGGTTTTTATCATATAGCTTAGTGCTGTGAGGGTCAGCCTACCTTTCTGCTATTGAATCATTAAACGTTACACATAGAAACTTGCCAAGAATCGCATAAAAGGCTACAATATTACAAAAACGTCACAATTTTTCGATATTCTCAATGTATTTAATATAAATCAAATTTATGATTATTGTTTAATCACTCAATTACATACAAATATGCATAATCAGGGTAATAATATTTGCTTAGTTAAAATTTCTGAAAGAAAAAGGAAGGATGTCTCAAGATCCCTAAATACTATACTACAGCTTTGCAGAATTATTACATTCATAGTCATATTAATATTTAATAAACTTTCTGAAGAAGTTCAATCAATAATTGACAAAAAGCTATTTAAGTCTAAGGTTAAATAAAATTATATACTGTAAGTTCAAATTGTTATATTTTATTAACTTTGTTGAATTGATATATATAAATAAAAATTTTATACGTTTTAAAACAGATATCAACTTTAATATAAATTGCCCATAAAAATGTGTGTATAAATACGTATATAATAGATACCTCCTATACTAGAGCATCACGCATAATATTGTATTATATATTTAATACGAGATCGAATGGATGATTGGCGCAAAGTACGATACTAAATAATATTAACTAGAAACTGGATACGATTTTTCACGTCAGTGCGGTAGGTCGAGTGTGTTTGTTGTATGCTGTGGTGTGTAGCCCTAAGGGCTGCTTTGAAAAGCTTCAGAGTGTCATTTAATGACGTTATATAAATGTGATTACTATACATAATATTACTATCTGTTATACTCGACGCGAGTTAGTGTTAAGAGGAGAGCTGTAACAACAATATCGCATTGTTAATAAGTTGCACGCGTGTCGTAACACTCAACTCTGGCTATTTTAGAATGTGCGATTTATGTCAGCGCGTCAATTTATGTCTTCACTAAATAAATACAATGAGGACACGCAGTATAATACAAAAGTGGCGCCCAAAACATATTTTTCAGGTATAACAAGACATAATTTTACCCACCCGCCGCCTCCCCCCCCACCAAAATTCAAAATCTGATTAGCTTCTTTTTTTTTGTTATATTAATTGTTAATATTGATAAATATTACAGTGCCAAGGTGAATATAGATATCATTAGGGTCGGAGTGATTAAATCTATTTAAAAAAAATAGTCCAAGTGACTTGAATTAAATCATAAAAGTGACCTCTATAAGTATGTTTCCTAACAATTCACAAATATTAAATATTTTTCTTTCTTCTCCACTCAATTTTAATAATACAGTACGCAAATTCGCACGTATGGACTAGGTAGTACCTATTAATAATAACAGTAATTTTGAACGAACTTATATAAACGAACCGTATTTATCAACATATATGTATGTACACTACATTTACTAACCTCGCGAACGCATCCGACGGACGGAATAACACATGGGAAATGAGATTATTATACGGCCTCGCGGTTAAATCCCGCCACGTATTAGCAGCACTATGTATCTCCACGTACGCATAGCATTTAGTTTATCGAGTTAATAACTCGACTGTTTGACTTAACTATTATACAACTCAGGCAAGGCGTACATAATTACATTTGAATTGAATCTAACGTTAAAATTGATGGCCGAGAAACTTTGGTGGAACGCTGCACGCGAGTTTGATGATTAGCACTACTATTTGAACGATCGTGCGCGCGCGCGTGATATACCCACCGACACGATATAATAATAATATTATTATTAATTATGCATAGTCGTACATGACGATAAAAAAAGCTACAAAAAAAAAACCCGAGCTGAAAAAATTGAATGCGCGGCGTACAATGACGTATTTTTTTTTTTTTTTTTTATTATTGCACTAAACGAACGCCGAGTAAAAAATATTACAATATTGTTCCGACGACAAATTATAATAAAACGCAAAACACAGGTACCCATATATACAAAACAACAACGGCGACACAACCTCAACGGTAACGGTAGTTTCGATTGTTAAAAATACACAAATGCGCGACGATGAGGATAAAATAAAGTAATTTTTCTGCTTTAAACCAAGTTCAAAAGTTTTTAACGTTTAAACTTTTTAACGATTGTTCGATATTTTATCACAGTTGGGCAACTGCGCTACACTCCACTGGAATTGCGGGTCGTACGCGCGCATATAAAAACACTAATTTTCGCGTACCTCGTGTCCTTTAGGGATTCCACAAAAAGTGTGCGCGACCGACGTGGTATTCCCGTACACATATGTATTACGTAAATTTGTTTACACGTGTATATTGTGCATTTCACAAAACATCTTCGACAGCAAAATCTCGCACCAACTGTACCCCTGTGTACGCTACATCACCACCCAACCATATACCCCGAGTAGCGTTTCCAGTCGAATTCAAACTGAATAACCCTTCCATGAGATTTTCGACGTTTCTTCCGGTGCTGCGAGCGGCAGAGCGCGAACACGTACGCCAACAAAAACACGGTTATGTAATATACAGTAAGCAGCGCATTGGAACCGTCGGAAAGAATCAACAAGTCAAGTCATTAACGCTGATTGCCCGCGTACAAACGTGAAACGTGTTTAATAGGGCGAGCCGGGTATATAAATAAGGCGAGTGGTACAGTTATGGTGTGATGCAGGCGATACATATTGGAAGTGATTAGACGTGTGGCGGTGAAGGACACGTAAAAGCGTATTATTAAATTCGTTGTACATTTTTGACATTTAATATCATAAATATAATATATTTCCCGAATCCCGTCGTCTCGTCAATGACCCGAAGTATCTCACAAATTCGTCATGCACATGATTTTCATTGCTCCGCGATTCACTTATCTCCAGTTTTTTTTTTTTTTTTTGTAATATTTATGCCGAGCAATAATTTTATTATGAGAAATAACGAGACGTACAGTGTTTAAGGAAGGACGGAAATGACCAAACAACCAGGTAGATAAAAGGTTGTAGCTTGAATTATTATTAATGAATTTAAATTATCATCTGGGCAAGCGTGGAAGCAAGGGGTTGTGCAATAGAATACCTTAGTGTACGCCGGGTGTGTATATATACTCGTTTTGTTCAAATATCGAAATTGTAGAGGGTATACTTATATATAAATATGGCTCGAAGGGAAGCATATGGAGGTGTTTTTCTTGGATCGCATTCTCCTCTTGACGCAACAACAAAATTACATTACATCGTAACGTATCGAAAAAGATATTTCATCTTTTAGATTATATACGAAAACGTATCAAATTCATATATATATATATTTAGGGCAGAGAGGGAAATTATATGTACATAATATAAAACATATATGCACGTACTTTAAAAACCCGTATAGAGGGTCGTATAACACGCGCGCCGAGAGAGGAGAGACTGCAGCAAAGAGAGAGTGGAGTAAGGGGAGAGTGACAGCGGAGAGTTGGATAGCAGGGTAGGTTCGTATAAAAAACTGACCGCAGTCGAACCAATGAATAATAATTATTGTTATTATTATGGAAACGTCGGGACGGTCAGGGTGGTAATAAACAAGCAGCACCCCACCGATACCTCCCCCCCACTCACCACCGCGGCGGTCTACGATCACCGGCGGGGTCGTTCGCAAAGGATATAAATCGCTGAACACAGAGGTCTCAGGTGATGCGAGATACCTTAACGGCCCTACTCTAAGCCCGGAAGGCCGATGGCACCGGTGACCCCCCCAACGTAAATATAATATATACATATATAAATGCGAATGCCGTGCAGGTTATTGATGGTACCTAGGAACTCACGCGTAAGTGTATATGCGTATACATATTATAATTATGTATAAATACGTACACATATGATTAAATACATATACGTTTAATATAGATATCCAATAACAAACAAAAAAGATTTTTTTTTTTTTATTATTATCATTACCCACTAACCGGCCTCGATTTCGTTCGCAGGATGACACATTTTAACTTTCTGATTTCAACACACAGTGCATTGTAACAGTCCTTTTATATATACATAGGGTGATAACTATTGCTATAGCTGCTGCTCCATAGAACTCACGCTACCTCCCTGGCCCACCTCTACAACAAACCTACCCAGCCAACCACCGCAACACAAGGGGAGTTCAATGCACGTCTGTGGCGTGTGTATGTGTATGTTTATATATATATATAATTTATACGTCGCATTGACGTCGCGCGACGTGTCTAATGATACGGCCGAGTGACAGCGCCATTATCCCCACACGATTTGCCCACCCTTCTCTCGGCACCACCGCCATCGTCATCGTCGTTATCGGAGGTGGCTGAGGCGATGGCGGGGTTCATTAATTTAACGCGGTCTTCCACCTCGCACCTACATGACTCCCGACAACCATTCCAATCCGCACGCACTCTATCCAAATCGGTGCAAGCGACCTGCAGATGAGTCGGGCACAAGGGCACACAATAACATATTCATGTTAAATCCAACCCTATCGCCATCACCGTCGTCGCGATGGTAGCACTTTCTCGTATTGTCACATCTCACTATCATATATGTATATATATATACACAAGCATACATACATACACACTCGTTCGCTTCACACATTATATAATAGACGTCGACTGAAATTGAACTGCATACACGAACGAGCTAAGCGGCGGTAAAGTAAAGTTGGTATTCTACACTCAGGGAAACGACTCAACGGTTGGGCCACCCACCCGGTCACACGAAGGATTATAAAGTAAAAGATTCAAATCAGTGGCGTTTATATATAATATATGGTTAAACTAGGTTTGGCATAGGTGTGATGTAAAGTAAGTACACAAACGCGGTATATATGTACAAGCGGCTCGTTATATTCTCGCTGTAAAATACGCCAGATGATTTATATTTATTAGTTATTCGAAGTATTAATATAAAATTTGAAATAGGTATATATATGCCATCACAAACTACACAGGAATACTTAATATACCGTAGCGATACGAGTTTTTTTTTCAATACCCATAAAACATCGTTAGGTGCTTTTTATAGGACTCTGCAGGAACACGCGTACAAATACACACACACACATATATATATAAATCCACGTCCAATGGTTGTCTTACGTTCTTAGAGCTGTTGTTCATGTCAATTGATATTACTAGTTACATTGGTATTTAAAAAGAACGTATAGTAATGTAAAATAAAAAAAAGATAAGTATTTTAAAGTTAAATAAAAACACATAAAATTGATTAAAACGAAAGAAACACGCAAGAGCAAAATACCACGTGAAAGTGGAAACAACATTATCTTAAATAAAAAAAAACCCCCCGGTGAGATATTGTACTTTTACAATCTAATATCTACTACTATTGCAGTCTGCTGTCGATACAATCATTAAGTAATCAAAAATAAAACATAATATCAAAGAATGGGGCATAATAGGTACCTTCTACATGTAATGATAATTATAATATTAAGTCGCAATTTGAAACACAACATACAGCTTAAGAAAGATAATAAACATAATGATAATATTCACACAATCAATTAAAAAATAAAATATAAATATTTTATGTACAGACAACAATGGTTGACGAAGCCGTCGCTAACGAACTTGCTTTAAAATTAGAATATTTTTTTTAAAAAACCGATGGTAAGGGCGGCCGGCCGGATGTTATCGATTTTTAGTTCGATAAATAATTTACTTTAATACCAGAAACCACAAAATCGTATTTGATATTTACTACCTATTATTTTAGGACGTCATGTTTGTGTGAGAAGACAGACACAACGAATGCGTAGACGTAGAGCATGGTCTGCATAATATTATCGAGACATTCGAACGTCTCGGGAATAAAATTAAAAACTTTTAGGGCAATTATTCGAAAATTATATTGTATACAAGTGCCTAATTCCGGCAAATTCCGAAAGGCGACGACGGTCCGAGAATTATCGAAAATCCTACGCGTGATAAGGAGGAACTGAGATGACGTCCGACGAAAGCATTCTGGCGTGCGGTGGCGACGGATTCGTATTATCACACACGTTTGGTAACGTTTATTGATTGCGGACGACGACGACGACGACGACAATAATAATAATAAGGCGTCGAGAGAGGGGGGGGGGAGGGAAATTCGAAGAGTCGACGGTCGTCGTCGAGGCAGCGGCAGTCACGGACCGGTGCCCGGTCAGGAATCCGTGACTTGGAAGTTCTTTGTCCTGCGCGCGCGGAGTAATACAAGAAGCGTGTATAGAGTATGGATGGGAAAGAAGGAAAAAAAAATTACACGCAGACGCGCACGTAGGTATAATATTATTATAATACTATAGACGCGCCAGTTGTGGGTACGTCGCGTCGTAGACAACTAAAATCGTAGTGTCGGGAGTGGGCGGGAGGGGAGGGCCGTTCTCGTCGCCGCCACCGTGAAACTACAACAACAACAACAACAATATGTGCAAGTGTACGACGGGCGAGGAGATCACGATTCCGTGAAGACGTTAACGACGTTGTAGTCTCACTGCGACCGAGACGAGTCCTTCGTCCTAGCTACACGCGTAAGCCGCCCCAAGTCGAAAAAGATTCGCCCCCCCCCCCCGGCGACCATCGCGATCTAGGGCGGCGAGTGATGGCCGTGATGGGTTGACTTCCGACGGGCACACATACCCCGGATGGGGTCTGACGATCGGAAAAAACGAAACGTACGGTTTAGGCTTGTACGATGGTGTTTTAAAAAGTGCGCGTTTCGTGTATGAGTCACCGTGCCAGGCGCGCATACTTCCATCGGGGGAGTCAGGAAGTGGTGGCGAGCGGTGGGGAGGATAAAAAAAAAATAATAATAATAAAAAACGGCGGCGTCTTATTTTTAATATATATATATATATATATATATATTTTTTTTTTTCTCTGCTGTTGAAGAAAGTGATTATATTCTCTCTGGAACGACCCCGCCGCCACCGCCGCCACCACCACCGCGCGGAGGAGAGTCAAGGACCTCCAGGCCGGGGCTATTGACCGGTTCACCTTGACTGCGCCGGGCCCGGGAACCGGTCTTTATGCGTGGAAGACAACGACGACTGGTCAAGGCACGTCGCACCGCCGCCGCCACATTCGTTACACGGCAGCCACCACCATTCATTTCAAGAGTGCGGGGAAGCGCGCGGTCGGTCGCACGGTTCGTATAGGTATGAATAAAAAAAAAATATTTAATATATATACACGCGATTGGAAGGAAACAGAATATTAAAAAAATATTATCAATCCGTCTACGAGCACACGCGGCGGCGTACCGGATTGTCGTCATTATATGCCTAACCGGAATAGGGGGGGGGGGGATCGAAAACAACCCATTTTCCACGCATATTTCTGTTCCCCCGTATAATCACGAACCCGCCGTACGTGGACGAGAAAGAAAACGGAGAGCATCGACACATCACTGACCGAAACGATGAGCGTAATTCTACACACGTGGTGAAAATATTGTGTGCACGTAAGACTACAATATAATATACACTATTAAATAATACCTATTATATTGAGCAGTACCAATATGTGCGTGCGTTTTCCATAGATGACCGTATAATATGCAACTGTTGTATGTGACAACAACCGCCTCGACCACGATTTTATTAAAATCCATGACCTATGCTCGGCGGCGGCTGTCTGGCATTCCTGTCAACCGGTTTTTGGCGGGCTTTCCGCTGATTTACCGCCACAGTGTTCGAAATTTTTAATCGAAAAATATCAAAATAATATACGACCGTTATTAATATATAAGCGAGAGTTTTCCGGGTGCACCGCTATTTTTGATTTAAAACTTTCTATCTCCTCCCTCTACCTCACCGCAGGGATCGTGTGAGTTATTGCCTCCGCACCGTTTGCCCACAACCTCCATGATAATAATATAATAATAACGCGTGTCGGCGAAAAGTACTCGAGAAATCGAAAATCGGATGCCTTTGTCAACCGACCATCAACATTGACCGGCCGCCGTTCGTTAAAGTAACAAATTATTAAAATTTAAAATCGTATCTCTATGTAAAAACATTATTTAATTATTTAAATAACGTATAAAGCTTTTTCACACGTAAAACTGGACTTAAAATCATAAAAGGCGTGACGCATTTACACGTCTTGATATTTTAAAAACAGTGGCTAAAAGTCAAAACACCTGCCTACATCCACAACGAACATTTAGTTACAAAAACTCATCTCATTTTCTATACTTACATATGTATATATTTTAACTGAGAGGCATATATAATGAATATTATAGTCATGAGAACAATATTTTAAATTTAAAAAATACCTACAATAGGTATAATTCATTGATCGTATTAGCCATATGAAAAATCATAACCTCCACAGCGGCCGTTCGCATATGAATAGATATTATATCTCTGGGTGGACCAAGCCTCGGGGATAATATATACCGAAACAAGTTTTAAGAGTGTGAAAACTAGATTAAAACTGATTTGGAATGGGTCGCGGGCACTCACAAATATTCGAGATTAGTGGTCGCCGCAAATTCGATGTATAATATTGGACAAAACTCGTAAAAACGACACCCGAAATTAATTTATATATATGCATAATAAGTATAATTCAACGTGTGATTTTAAACAAGATTATTAGCATAAACGCATTAAAAATTGTTAGCCCTTTCAACAACTCTGAAACAAATATTTGAAATAAAATATAAATTGTACTTTTACTATAACCGTACTCGGCTCGTTTATTCAAAAAAGGATATATAGTGATTTATTTCAAATGACTTAAATAAACAATTTTTCACGTTTATGAAACTAAAGTTTTATTTAAAATTACAGGATTACACAGAAGGCCAATGTTTAACAAACAAACGATTGAACTAATTATTTATTGTTAAATTTCAATTTTAAATATTAGCTATATTTGGTACGCATATACAATATGACAGATAAAATAATTCAAAATTCAACGTCGAAATATTCTTTTGGTAAAATAATATTTTATAAATTTATCTCAGTACGACTGTATCTCAATCTTCCTCAACAATCGTAGTTCAATCCAACAAACAAATACGTCCAATATAAATACAATTGCATACGATGTATTTTGGTCATTCAATTTTTAAGTTCAAATGTAATATAATTTAATATTCTATAAATTAAAATATAACATTTAATCCTCTACAATTATTTTCGAAGTACATCAAAGATTAATATAGTTGTGAATTTTTCATTTTTATACACGCCTAATAGTTAACACAATTAATACTATAAATTATAAGTTTTTGAAAATGCGTTTACTTGAATACTTTGAAGTTTTAAATAGTAAGACAAAAAGAGTATTTAGACGAACATTGTGTTAGTAGCGTTCCTAAAATATCTTACAGAGCAGGGGTGGCAAACCCAAGGCACTCTTGCCAAAGATAACACGTTGGTCAAATTTTCAAGGCACACAAAAATATTTGTATTTCGTTATTTAATCTTGTGCTTAGTGAAAATAAAATAGAAAACAAAATTACTTATTATTTCTAAAAAATAAACACATCAGTTATAAAAAATTTGGAACTCACTGCTTTCAGACATGGCGTTTTGTACATTGAAAAAAGGAGGCCCATAGCTCATTCCAAATAAACTCAATATCCGCGAAATAATACATAATATGTAAAAGTTTATTTTTCCCAATGAATTAAATTATTTCAAATCAAAACATAGGAATAATACATTGTACTTTAAAACTATAAATTCTGTTTATGTTTCATTAAAACATTTAAGACAAACAAAACACACAACTGATATATTAAAATAATATGAAAAAAAATTTTTAAGCCTACATCTCCCCAGAAAAGTGCCCTATAATATCTATTACTGACACGTGAAATTTTTTTCAATCCTTTATTACTGCAGAATGTAGGCGCGTGCCCCGAAAAAAGTTCGTCGCCCCTGGTATAAAGTAATAAATAATAAATAATGACTGTTAAATAAAACATATCAAATCAATTTAGTAACAATTTAAGAAGACGTCGTACTCGAATATTTAATCTTGTCTTTAAAACATAGATAAAAGAAACGTTTAAGTTTGGAATAGTCCATTTTACTTTATTAATTTTAATATTAGTGAATCTACAAAATATTTCTAACCTCGAAAGTAAGAATATAATATTATCTACCTAGATTCTCAAGTAGGCTTTTTTAATATTTTAATTTTGAATCAAGTTAAGAGCATTTAAAAATTAACCATTGATATACCCGCATACAAATCATAACAATTATATTAGATATTTGTGAATGGATTATTTAAAAAAAAAAGTAAAATTCGTCTTTATTATTTTTAAACGTATTTATTATTAGTACTTCGCAGATCTGTTCATTAATATAATTATTTAATGGTTGGTAAGTGCACAAAAATTTATCCTAAGCAAATACGTAACAAGTAAGTATAAGTATATATTAAGATATTATTTCCAATTAACCTTATAGTATTTTTAGTGAAATTGACATTTAAAGTAATTCAAGTCTAACCATGTTTTATAGTTATAATTTATAAATAAATACTATCTTTACCAACAGGTACTCTGAGGGAATCAAAAGTTATTTTATTATTTTCGTACGATCTAACCAGAGTTATATACAATTACATAAATAATAAAATATAACATATACCATTATATTACGGTAGGCATTCAATTCAATAACTTAATTAGAGCTCATTCATAACTTTAACGACTCATTGTTTTAAGATGTAAATGTTATGTATTTAAACAACATTGGAGAGTATATGGATTAAATAATTACGCGATGGATACTTTTAATTAATATAAAATGACGTACAAACAATAAAGTTATGACGTAACAACATTTTTATAGAACACGATTTTCAGAAGTTTATTATATAAATTTTTTAACTTTTTTATTTATTATATATTGAACGTTGTTTTATAGTGGTAATACATTTTTTTTTAAATATGCACTAATCCGAAAGCAATTACTTAAACCAGTCGTAATAATGATAATCGTAAGAACAAACAATTTCAAACTAGGTTTTTGGACAACCATTATTATTACTATATTTGTATAGCGGAAAGCGAAATTAAAAACATAAGTAAATACCTTATATTATATAAACATAAACGAACTGTAAATATTAGTTTGACTATACTGCTGAGTCTATAGATACAGATCAAATGCGTTTTAGTATTTACGAAATAATTATTTCCAAAAGTGCGTGTAAGTGCAGTGAAAATATATTATTCACAAGTAATAATTACGATCGGTAAACAATTTACCGTTAACCGACGTTTCGAAACAAAAACGAAATCATCGAATCGAGTTTTCCGTGGGATTGGTGACCGGGATGACGACAATAATAAGCCATAGGTTGAACCATATTTACGTAATAATCGTTCCCTGCAACCCGTACAAAATATACCATTTTTTAACCAACATTTACCTAACATATACACACATCAGATGCATACTCGTACATAATTATTATATTGTATATATTCGCGTCATTTTTGGAATGTTTTTTTTTTTTAATTTTAAATTTTAAACGGATACGAGTATACCTGTCGACCTATGGGTACATATTATACATTTTTTTAAACATATCTGTACGGAAAACTATTATCTCTCGTAACTACTATTATTACGATCGGTGGGCGTGCACTAGAAAAGAATAGAAAAAAAAAAACAAAAACCCAAAATGAAATATGGAAGTGATCGAATGCGTCGGACGGCGGTGTAGGGGAGGGGCACACACTTTGTGCGCGCGTTCACCTTGGCGCGTCCGTCGCCACCGCCGCCAACTAAGTAGACGGTAGAGCCGAGGCGGGGGAATATCACGAGGCATCGGACGGCCGTGATCTCGAGCAGATTAACATTAAACACCGAACCCTCCTCCTCCGTCTGCACCACTACCACCGACATCGGATTCGGAGTACCGACCGAAGGCATACCGGGCGAGGTGGAGATTCCCGCGGTTCCAAGAGACACGTGAGAGGAACCACCGCCGCACTAATGACCGTCGACGTAGAAAATTACACCGTGCAAGTATACACACACACACACACACACACACACACACACACACACATAATAAACATTTAGGTATTGCGTACGGACGAAAATTACCGGTTACCCGGTAATGGGTATGACGGGCTGGAGGATGCGGTAGAACGCGGGTAACTGCGCCGGTGGTGCTAGTGGCGGCGGTGGTCACGGCGGAGGACGAGGACACGACACGGCGACGAATCGAATTCGTGCGGCGCGTTTCAGACAGATATAATATTCTATGGATGTATACGATAAATTATTACGATACTTGTGATCATAGAACAGAACGAATAGATGATTATGACAATGGTGGAGACGTGGTATCTGCAAAAATTGTACCGCGGCAAGTCGTGTCGTATCTATATATACCTACAATTTGATTTTGTTCTGTTAAAATGAAATGGATCGTTTATAGATGATTATTATAGTTTAATGACGGATCGATGGCGAGAAAACGGAAAACACAAAATAATAATAATACTTAATAACAAATATTAAAGAGAGACTCGGGGAGACGACAGCGAGCGTTCGATTTTACCTCGGTCTGCACAGCACACCAGTTTCGTTTTAATTTTAAAAACGTCAACTTCAGGCGCCACCCGCGGGCAATTTTTTTTTTTATATATATATACATACTTTTGTATACCTAGGTACTTGTACGATAACTAATTTTTAACTAAGCCTGCCGCACGCGATTTGTCAGACCTCGCGCTATTATATACCAGCATAATATGTAATATGACAATGTAGGTGTACATAATAATAAGGTATCGCTTATCCGATCAACCCTCGCTGCTATCCCTATACAGAATCAAAATTATTATACGTGGTTTTAAAAAAATAAATAAGTTCATCACGTGTAGGTTAGCTGTTAGGTACATAATATTTCTATATACTCTTGACGTATATATATAGCTACAAGATTACTCTATACGCCGTACGTGATTACACCTAATGACATAATTTGATAACAACGCTACCGCCATCACTATTAAGCAAATTATTATAGAGGCACTTTTCGAGATAGCAAACGTTACATTTGAAACGTATATACAGGGTGGTCCGCTGTGATTAGACAAACAAAGCACAGTCGATTATTGCACACGCATATATATATATATATATTATATCAATCCGCCAACTATGCATATATAAGTACGAATGATCACAATGAGAATCGAAGAGATTTGATATTAAATATTGAAGAAACAACAACAATACGAGAATACGACTATATATATACACGTAGTTTTATTACGCGAACATTCTCAAAAGGAGTGGAATTCCAATTTCGAAAGACGCAGGGGCATCGTTCCACAACAATATATTATATTGTTATATTAAATTAATAACGCGCGAAATAACTATAAGTCGAAATAATCGCTTTGATAAAAAAAAAAAAATTGAATTGTAATAATGCCGTTTCTCCTGTACAGATAACATGTTTTTAAATAAAACTCAAAACGTCCACACGAAGGTATTGATGAGCTTTAACAGTTATTATATTATCAACCTTGAACGTTTTGATCAAATCAACTCGAAAATAATGTTGTATTATATTATGTTTTATTATTTGACCAAACAAACCCATATTATATTCTAACCAATAATGATACGCAATATATATTATTAAAGAAAATTTATGGAATCTGCGGAATATGTTCGAGCTTCCACATAGTAGCAGCAGTAGCAGCAGCAGTTTTACATCAAAATTTCGATTTCGGGGTAATAAAAAATGTACGATGACTGAGTGCGTATGGTTTTTACAATTCTGCCGCAAAAAGTGCAGTTTCGTGGGCTTATTGAAAATACAAAATTCATGAATGTCGGGCACACATAAATGTTACGCAGTTTTACCATGTGGTTGTAAGGTCGAGTGACAAAACAAAAAAATATCGTCGAGTAAATATTTACGAATTTAAAAAAGAAGGATTTCCTCGTCAATCATCCGGCGAAATACGTCGGACATCATCCTGCAAGTTAAGCGAACGAAACGCAAAGCAAACTCAAACAAACTAAAATGTCCAATTTATATTATAAATACATAATATGTGTAGGTACGCACGTATATAAAATAATATCCGATAATCGAGAAAGTAACAATAATAATAATAATAATAATTAAAACCAATAACGTTATCACACAACATCACGCGTCCTAATCTCATAAATAAATCGTAAAATACGACGAAACGGTTTCGGGATTTCAAAACGTCCCGTACGAACCCGTTAGCGGGGAGGGTAAAGGATATTCGTCGGGGCAAGCCAGTCATCGGCGCAAGGACGACGGACGATTTTCGGTCGCGAGGACCAG
Source organism: Pentalonia nigronervosa (assembly GCA_014851325.1). NCBI lineage: Eukaryota > Metazoa > Arthropoda > Insecta > Hemiptera > Aphididae > Pentalonia > Pentalonia nigronervosa. Next base: position 46,484 of record JACXSJ010000131.1, on the reverse strand, counting down.
AACCGACACACGAACACATACATGTGCAGCGCACAACAATAATATGGTCTCATCGCCGTGGCGTCATCGACACACTCACCATTTCCACGTCGTCCTGCACGGCGTCCGCTGCCGGCGTGGCGATGGTGGCCGTCGGTGGTGCCGTCGTGACGGATTCCGCGTACTGTTGCGCCGGTCGCTGAAGCTGCTGCAGCGGCGGGTGGTGGTGATACGTGTTGTTGGCCTGCAAGTGGTACAGCTGATGGCCACCGACGTGCGGCGTCTTGGGTTGCGGCGTCACGGCGACGGCTAACTGATACTGGTGCAACGGTTGCGGCGGCTGATGCTGGTGCTGATATACGTGGTGGTATGCGGCGGCGGCTGTGGCTGTGGCTGTGGCTGTGGCGGCGGCGGCGGCGGCGGCGGCAGTGGTGCAGGCGGCGGCGGGCGAGCAACAGTGCGCGCAACAAGTCCGCAACGTCGGCGGCTGTTGCTCTCCGGCTACGTGCAGTGCCCCCGGGTACGTGTAGCAGTACGTGATTGCTGATGGCGCGTCGACCGGGGCCCGCCAGGCGGCAAACACGGTGGCGGCGGCGGCGGCGGCGTCGGGTATGCGGACTGGACCGGCCGGTCGTCGTCGTCAACCGGACGATCGCATCGGCTGCGGCTGTCCACGTCGCGCTTTGAAGTCGCGCGCGAGACGTATATAATATTATTTCGGGATATCGGTATACGCAAGCCGCGGTAGAGCACCTGTCTCTCCGGTGTGTCTCTTACTGGTGGACGTTCGACGAGCGGCTGATCGTTTGTATGTTCTGTCGGTGTATATTATGCGGTGCGGTGTGTCGAGTGTATACGTGTGCGAGGGCTAGCCGTTGGGTTTGCGTGCGTGGACAGAAAACGAGAAACGAAAGGGGAAAGAATAAAATAAAAAAGACGAAAAAGAGAAAAAGTGGCGTGTGCGCGCGCGTCGGAGTGTAGCGGAGAAGATCCGGTACTGATGCGGACTCTGATCGCACTGGTCGCGGCGACGCGGCGGCATCGGCCCGAACGGGGTCCGGTGTGTGTGCCGCCGCGGTCGGCGGTGACGGCGACGCGCCGACCTGCGCGCATGCGCCAGGCGACGAGCACACAGGTACGCCCATCGGTGGGGGGAGGCGCTCTCCGCTCGCGGCATGCACCTCTACGCGTGCACACGCACACGGGCGGACAAAGCACGTACACACGGACGCCGAACACTCCGCCGCCGCACACCCACCTGGTGATTCGCGTAATAGTCAACGTGTGTGTGTGTGTGTGTGTATAGAATGTTGTGGTGCAAGTGTAGGTGGAGTAGTGTGTGTGTGTGTGTGTGTGTGTGTGCGCGCGCGCGTGCTTGTCAGTGTGACGATAATAGGTTATTAACCAAAACAAATGCGTCCGCAATTAATGTGATAAAAATGTGTACAATATAATATAATATTATAATAATGCGACATAATTTAACACGACGCGAACTTTCTTCCGAGCGCGGCGGCACGAAAACGCGATTGCTTAAGCCCGCCGCCATCAGACTAAACGACAAATACGACGAGCGACCAACGTCGACAAACGGCAAAAAAATATAAAAAAGTATTGTTCGCGGGTCCTCCGAAACCGTCATAACAAAAAACATTTTTTTTCTTTCTTCGTGTTCTTGTTCTTTATATTTATTAACGTTTCTATTCAAACTTTTCCTATTGAAGTTTGATATATTTGCACTTTTAGTTTGTAGATACACAATGTCTGTTTTTTTTTTCTTTTTTTTTTTTATTTCTTTCACGACGAATATTTTTTCAAGATTTGCAGCTTTTAAACAAATGACCGTTTACACAAAAGTTTCTTAAACACCAGCGACGACAAATAAACAGAGTGCGCGACGAGCTTATATATATATATATAGATGCGTCGTAATAATCATACAAAACTCACTAATCCCGAGATTTAAGGAAAAATCGTCGCGTAAAACGAAAATCGTCACTGGTGGATGAAACCATCATACCTTGAATATATACGTACATAATATTCAACAGATATACGTACAGGTTGAATCAACAGACGGCCTGTTGCTAAAGCGCCTACATATATAGACCTCCTGTTGGTTACACGCAATCCAAATAATATTCGTTTTACACTTGTTAGGACTATATATTTTAAATACGTGTACATATTATATTATTATGATATTATATAATACCTACCCATACGTGCTGATCGCCGTCTGATCGAAGTATATACTGCTACAGGTTACGGTTTTAAAATTTAACACGACGTTCGTAATAATCGAATTCCATATACAAATTACATTATAATAAAGCGTTCGCTGACATTTTCTAGTGTAATTTACCTTACTATCTTAGTGTAGTATTATAATACGTGATCGCCGGGGTGCTGATCACCGCGGATACTCACAAAACTCCTTCGCATTGTCGGCGAGGAAAGTATTAAAAACGGACGGTGACATTGCGTTTTTTAATAATTTAATAAACTATTAAGAGGAAAAAAAATGCATACTCATATTTAGACATAGAACCTACGTAAATATAGGTATATTATAATTGAATATAACTCGTAGACCGACCTCAAAAAGAAAACGATTACCGAGAATCCATCGACTGTGTAGGGAAAAAAGGTACATTATAAATATGGTGGGGAACGTATATATATATATATATATATATATATATATAGAATCTTTTGCGAAAAAACTGTGGTTACACGACTTATATAGTGATAGTGTCTGTGGTATTGAGAAAACTAAGGACAAAAAAAATCTCGTACCAAAATATTCAAGGTTAAAAATCCAAATTAATAACATTGTTATTTGAATGAAAAAATATTTATATTTGCACTTATGTGTGACATAATATAATATGATATAATAAAAACATGAATTAAAATAATATAATACAATTAATTATCATTTGTGCATCACATATTATTATATGCAACCCCGCGGTCAACTATTGCGCTGTCGCGCCGCCCGATTCTTATCAAACTATATTATCACGTAGCCATTCTCCACGAGTGAATATAAAATAAATATTATTAAAAAAAAACGTTTTGCAGTGTAACGACGACCATCTCTTTTAAGCGGATATATTATTCGTAAACCTCGTCACTTCTGACCAGAACGCGTCATCCGTTTTCCGAGGATTAAGGATTTCGGCGAAAAAGATTACAGGACGTACCTACATCAGCAATTATCTACCCATAATTTAATTTACAGATTTTTCGTATTATAGGGATACTAGATAGTCATTAATTTATTATCACCTCCACGACCGTAATTAATTTAATTTTTATGTTTATATCATTATATATATATATATGATTTATAAAATCTTAGTAAAACCTTGTATAGCCTCAGATCTAGCCCCAAAAGGCCAAAACACATGCACGCCGGTATACTATTATGTGGCCATGATTAAAATATCTCGTAGAATTGATACACCACCGGAATCGCAAGTATTTAAACTTTTCGGCCGGCGGCCGACAATCTCATTAACATAATTGGTATGCATGTGATAATTCAACCGTCTTTCGTTCCGTATGTACCATGTGCATATGTATATCTATAATACATGCTATATTATATATACATCGTACTCGGTTGGATAATTTAATTTACTTATATTATACGCACACGCGTCGTCAATGCGTTCATTTTGTTTTATCGAAAATATTTTCATATCTGATCAGCACCGAGATATTCACGACTTAAATACGATCGACACGCTTTAAATTACATTATATTATACGGATTGATGTTATAAAAAACACTTTACAACTAATACAGACGACGATCAATGAAAAAATAATTTTTCCCATTGAAGATTTCGTTTTACAAGGAAAATACATTTTCAGAAAAAAAAACCAATCAATTTTTACTCCACGTAAATCCGATTCAAATGTAATATTCAATAACAATTCGAGTATATACCTACCTACTGTGCAGAGACGACCGTTTGAATTCCGCAGAAATTGTAATTAAAACAGTATAATTTTTCTTAGTTTTTTTGGATTATAGGTACATTATCAATACTATCAGGTAATATACATTTGAAACGGGTACAGTGTTCAAATTAAACTCAAAAAATACAAAGGAATAATTATATATAAAATGTAAAGAATATTTAATTTTTATTTCTTTGAATAATAATATAGGTAGGAGAATATAAAAGAAAAAAGAAAAAAATATATTCCTCTAACTAGAAACGAAAATTATTTAATATACTTTAACTTAAATACAATGCGCACGTTACAGACGCTGCGTAGCTCGTAGGGTTGTAGCTATTAAATTTTAAACGCATTTCCCGACATTTCATAATGGAATTTGGAACTTAATTTATTTTTAACGACAAAACACAGAGTTATTGAGTCGTTGTCGAGTCATGATTGTTAAAAATTCACGGCTATAAGCAGCATCCTTTGCTTAATACTACCACCATTTGTCAAAGAAAATTGAGTTTCACAGAAACTCAAAAGAATCATTAAAGTCGAGGTTAGTTGGTTGAACAATATTTGAAATATAATTTTAAAGGTTTCAATAATTTGATTCCCGATTTAATACATGTTTTAATATTCATCAAACATATATTTATCACACAGTCATAATAAAAAAAAAAACGGGATTTTACTCAAAATAAACTGTAGCCAGCGCTCCAAAGAACCATAATACGAACATAATAAGAGAAATACGTCAAATGTAAAAACAAATTACATTCCGTATAATATACAATATTTAATATTACTATTTATAAATTTACAATTTAATCATTAACACTTAAAAGGTAAAAACATTGATATAGACAACTTGGTAAAATTATACAAAGTACAAAACCAGTGTGATTTAAATACTTTGAAACCGATATTTAATTTTGTTTAAAATTAAACTACTAATCATCAACTTAAGATTTGTAATTGAAATGTATTGGTTTTCCTTTGTATGAGTTATTTTTTTCTTATTACCTTGATTGCTCCAATCTTCATCTTTGAGGGTGCTTTCTAACCTAGTAAAAAATTGTACCTAGTTGGTACTTTTTAGGAGGGGGGATTAAGTTAATTTTAGTTTTAAACTACAATGAGTTTAGACACATTTACACTGTTCATTGACAAATATTATTACTTTAAATGTTTTATAAAGGTTTAACATAATATATTATAGGCTCTAAGTTGAGCGATGAATGTATTGTTTTTACAATGATTTGTGTGCTGATATTTTAGAATATTTTTCATATAAATTGATAAAAATATTTATCTCGGTAAAACGATTGAAAAATTAATTCCAAGTTTTTCATAAATGATTCTTACAACATTTAAAAAATATCAAAATTATATTTTCAAACACAATTTATTTGTATTTACATAATCATTACTTATTAGAAGTACCTTTTAATTTTGAAGAAAATGATTATTTAAACAAAAAATAACGATTTTAGTTATTATGTTGTAATTAAAATATATATATATATATATATATATATTATTACCACATTATTAATGGTATAATATATAACTACAATAAAATATCCTTATAGAATTAGAGGCTTACCGGTTTTTATAAATTCAGCTTCAAAGCATATTTTAAATATTAATTACAGTTTATAAAGTATTATTTTAGTAGTATCAAATAACACAAAAATTATGGGGAACCAGAAGAAACCAAAGTGGATTTCAAAATGTATTGAAAGAACATTAAAAATTTGAAAGCACTACATCCGCAGCATTCGATACCTAGCCAACTGAGTCTATTTAGAGAAAACATTTTGTGTTATATAACTTACCTTATATTTAAAACAGTTTAGGCTTTTAATCATTATTTTTCTTTTATGAACATAGCAACAAAAATACTATTTTTTAAAAAAAAGACAACAATAATACAATGTCTATATTATCAAAAAAAACACAAAACTAAATTATTTTAGTTTATTTTTACAAAACAAATATTGAGACAACGGATAAAATTATTGGCGAATTGAATCTTGTTCTTTAATTAAGATTTTAAACTTTTATAAATAATATTGTATATTTGCATATAATTAAATAATATTATATATAACGTACATATAGTCATTTGGCCGAACCAAATGCAAAGCTCTAAACTCAATCATATCCTTACAAATTCGAAATCACGATAACAATTCAGCTAAGATTAACTCGGGTAAAATGAAATTAATTAATACAGGTCGAAAACTCGTATAATCTCCCGACGGGGTTTTGATTCTCCTCTTAATAGTAGAAGGATTACATTCCAAATATAATCTTAGATTTAGTAGATATTATGCGACGACAAATATATATATATAGATACTTTTCGAGTACAAATACACGAATATTACCACTGAATTATTAGTATTATAATTAATAATAGGAGTAGTTGTAGTAAAAGTTTATAGGGAATAGTAATAGTAATATTCTAGCAATATTATATTATTACAATTTACAGGGTGAAAAACTGTATAAACTATGAAGACGCACATATTTTCAACGAAAAGTTTATTAAATTCTGGGACAAGCGTGTGACAACCTTTCAACTTCTACGACGTTTGCCAAAATAGGTGTGAAATAAAAAAAAACATTAATCGAAGTGCACCGTAGAACTTTATACAATAAGTACCTTTATAAATAAAGAAATCGCGGATGTTTCATGCAAAACTCAGTAAAACTGAAGGCACATGCCAAAGTCTGTTAGTCTCGAGATATTTATTTCCATAAACAAATTATCGTTTGATCTCGATGGTTGACAAACTAAATGGCGCAGGGAATAGAAATATATAAATTAACGGACACGCGGTATTGCTGCAACAGATTTATATCTATTATAATATATACAGCACTATATGGACCGAAATAGCAAAACCAAAGTAACAAACCGACTTTAGTTTCCATTAGCTAATTAATGAAAATCCAGATTACAGCAACAAAGAACCTAACAAAAAAAAAAAATGAACTTTGATGAAAACCAAAAGAATAATAGGTTCATCGTAATGGACAAACAATACTGTGCGACTTTCTAAAGACCAAAAATTCAATTAGAACGATTAACTTTTATCACGTTATAAAAACGGCTGAAACAATTCTTTAGGGGAGATTATATTATGGAAACCCTGTTATTTATTATTTTAACATGAGGATTTTATTCAAGTTAATACAGATTATATGATTATTATAATACGTTATTGAATGTATAATATGATTTGTGATCATCGTTACCGTTATTTTTGTATAATAAGCAACTGTTCATAATATAAATCACCAATCAATAAAAATTTATTATATTTCAATAAAAAGAACACTACAAACCGACAGTTTTGATCAAAATCATAATAAAAATCTATTACAATATTCTAAGTTACTTATAGATATAGATATAATAAATAATATAAAACAAACGTCAACAATTATTATTGATTGTAGTTTTCGTTAGAGCATAGCCCAAACATCTCCATTGATTTGTCGTTTTCGTAAATATTTTTTTTTTTTAATACAAAAAAGAAACATGCCTGTGACACTGAAAAGTCAAAAAACTTAAACAGCGTTTAGCATAACATGCATTTTTATATAAGCCACGGGGCTATTCAATAAATGTACGTGACAGAAGTAATAGAGATTGACGATTGTGCGATGTATAATATACCTGCAGATGTAATCTAATAACTGTACTTTTGTAACTAAATAATCAAATGGTCTCGTAGGTACCGCCGAAATGGAACGTACAAACTCGAAACGATACAAACCGTTATATTACTTCTCAAATTAGTAACGCATTTTACTGCACATTGCGTATGAGTAACAATAATTATACAATCCATCGTGCACGCGTAACATATTAACATGGCGGTTACCCAATTATATAATATAATAATAATCGATGGAACATTTTTAGCTGCTGGAAAACTATAATATATAGTTACGGAGGCGCGCGTGTACACGTATTAAACTATTTGCCCATTAAATTTATCGAGATCGGCTTCAAATAGGATAGGCTACACACACACACATATATATATATATATATATATATATATATATATATATATATATACTAAACAAGATGATATAGAGCCAGCGGAAGGGACACAGCAGATACCCTTATAACCATTGCTGCAGGCTGCAACGTGTTATTGCCCGACCAAACTAACGGTTACAAGATCGCGAACGTGTTCAATTACGGATTTTATGTCCGGGAAGCACTTAGGGGGTAACCGCGGTAATTGCCAGCGGATTTTTATATGTGATTTGCACGCGGCAAAAGTTTAATAACCCGTGCGGCTTTTAGTCGCGAAGCCAAACAGAAACTACTCAGCTTCTCCGCGCGGGGCGAGCGTATTATAATTTTAACAAAGCGCTGCGGGAACGAGCAAATTTACCTTCAAGGATCCTGTGACGTACGGCGTGAATTTGAAGAAATTTGGCAAAGACGATTCTTCTGCAGGGAGTTTAATGTATTGACAAGTCAACATATCCATTGTATTGCTTACCTGAAACAAAAAACAAAACAATAACCATTTAAACGTGGGTTACAGAATATAAGTAAGTATTTAGAGAAAGGATATAAAACATTATAAATTCACAAATAGCAACGTATAATAATATATTTGAACGGAAAATAAAGGGAAAAACGAAGACACGTAAAATCTATTTTACAATAAATATCGAAATCAAAGCAATACAACTATATCTAGGTAATGCATTTTTATATATATATATATATATTTACATGACGATTCGCCGAGTATACATATCCTCATTATTCCTTGAATAATGAATTTATTAAAATTCTAATTTTTGAAATTTTTCAATATTTTTAAAGACCATAATATTTCAAATTCTTTGTTTGTACTATACCTACTTAAGAAGTTGCATGTGGCGATACAAACTTCAGTTTTTCAAACGAGAACATAGTTTTTTTACTCTAAATTATTATTAGTGGACTATTTATATAGAAAATAATAGTCGATGTTGATTCCAAAATTCGAATGAGTATAGTTTTTTAATTATTAAAATGTTTATACTAAAAGGATGACAGTCATTAAAAATATAGATAGATATCTACACACAAATATTTCACAAGTAATTTTAAACCCTAAAGTTCACAAAAAGTGTATATGTAACTATTTATTTAATTAAAACTTTGTTAGAAAATGTGCATTTTAATAGTGTATCAATTTTAATATACCCAGTCTATACTCGAATTTAAAAAAAAAAATTTTTGCTTAAGGGTCAATAACAGTCATAGTTGAAAAACATAGTTGAGAAAACTTTATCAAAAAAATTACAATACTCACGTTATAATATATTAAAATTGATGTATGCTTAAACCTAACGTCTAATATTTAACATTGAACAAATACAAGTTATTATCTTTAAAAACACTTGATGTAAATACTACAATGTACAGTAGGTACATTTTTGGATGAAAACCTATACGTTTTATTATGACTGAAATCGTATTGGAAATAATTAATGTGTCACAAACTATAATGTGCGAGAATCGTATGAAAGTTAGAAGGCTAAGGATTTTCCTAAATTGGTCAGAGATATTTACAGTACATAATATCAGGTATGACGCATAAACTAGAAAAAAATGACCTTTTTCCCGAGCTTTCCAGACAATTTTATCCAGAATATAAATTTGTGTATATAGCTTTTGTGCTATTCGTAACGGTACGATGCATTCGCCGGGAACATTTTCTTTTATATTTTTTATTTATTTTAGTTACTTTACTATACACTTGTAACTTACATCATCCAAACGCATTCAATAGTTATACATGTTTTATGATGTTTGACACAAATAAAAATAAAATACTTATTGTCGACTACGCAGTGTACCTATTGTAATACAAGTCAAATAATATCTCTATCTGCTATTCGAATTGAAAATTGTAAAATTTATCACGGATAAGATAGAAACGAACGTCAACGTTCGCAAAGTGTATCCCAACCCAATAATGAAAATAATATTCTTTCGATTTTGTTTGGACGAGGCGCAACACTTAGGCAAATAAAATGCACCAGTGCGAAGCACCTGTACATGACGCCCGGGAAGAGTATATTTTTAAGGCTTACAAGATACGATATATTTTAAGACTTTTTGACGTAACGAGGCGACGACGAGTGAATAACAAATATCACATTAATTAATGCTCCAAAAAAAAAAAAACATTACGGTTGATCGGTGTTTTCAGAAAAGCGTATTTTGTCTCGATCAAATATCATAGATATATATTTTTTAAAAAACAGCGGTAAACGATAAAAACCGTTATAGCGCGTAAACCAGTTTGTAGATCTATTACGACGTAAACAAATTACACAACAAACTTTATGTAAAAAAGATTATAGGTATATTAATCATAATGATATATAAATATGGATAGATAATGAGTCATAAAATCATACGGTTAAATCGATCAAAATCTGTCACTGCAAGTCTCCACCAACCATATTTTTCGCGGCGCATTCGACGTTTTCAATTATCTAGGTTTTAATTCCGTCTACACTAGCCGAATTAACTTATAAATAATAAACAAAGAAAACCGTAAGTCTAAACATTCGTTAAATATCTTATACGCATGCTGGCCTTGTGTCTTATATTATATATATATATATATAAACGTGATAAAACTATCACTTGTATATATAGAGAGAAACACAATTGGCGTTTAAAAATTAAAATGTTACAAAATGCATTTTCTTTGCACATAACTGCGATTAAAAGTGTGTAATTAAAATTGTACAAGTGTGCCGCCTCAAAGAACTCTGAAAGTACGATGACGACGAACAAAAGGTGATTAACCTCAGCATATTTTGAAATTGTTATTCGGTATTAAATTGGGTATTAATACAGTAATGACTTTTTGTTGGATAGTCTCAAACATCGCGAGAATACGAGATAAACCAAAAAACCAAAAAACAAAGAGTTAGATGAAAACACTGAACCAAACCTGCAACTGCAGTATTATCTCGTCCTGCGTCGACGACCTGCAAAATTCAAATATTAAAATTAATTACCAGTCTCCTCTGCTCTCCGAATAACTGTATGTATATTATACCAGTATAGACTTAAAACATAACTCGATCTCACCCAAACGTAAATGAGTTATAACCCGTGCCAAAAGTGCAGGGATTTCAGCCAAATTTTAACGGAACACAAACATTTTGTTTAATATTGCATTTAATAGAAAAAATCTTTAATATATTCTTAAAAAATAGAGTAATCAATTATATAAAAGTTTAGAATTCACTGCTTCCAGCCACAATATTTTATACTTTGAAAAAAAGTAGTTCGTTTCAAACAAACCTTATATATTCGCGTCAACAATTACACATGTAAAAAATTGTTTTCCACAATGAACTATTTCAAATCAAATCAAAGTAATAATACATTGTTGAATGAAGTTAATGCTACTCGTATCTCATTAAAACATTTACTAATAATATACACGACTGATATCAAACAATTTTAATATTTTATTTTAAAGCTCTCATCATTATAGCGATACATATACGAACATATACTACTGGCACGTGAATTTTTTTTAAAACTTTAATAACTCAATTTTTGAACATAGTAAGAAAAATTTCACCGCCTTTGATATAGGGCATGTTGTTAATAGCTCGATTCCAGGTGGATACTACCAGTTTTTTATTTTTCAGTTATATTTTTTAACCACATAAAATAGACATTTTAACTAAAACTGATGATTAATTCTACTACTGTCTTGTAATAGTTAATTCTACAATTCATAATAGTATAGATTCTACTATTCGTGATAATTAATTCTACTTTAAATGATAGTTATGGTTTTAACTATTATTCTATAATTATTCCAACTACATAAATTCAACTAATTAATTTAAGTACTCCCGACCAAAAATGTTTTCTGTCACTAAATCAACCTGAAATGATGGTTGAGAATCTAATTTAAACGGTTGTACCAACTACTAGTTTTTTTTACGTACTGAGATTTTAAATAAGCCCAAACTTAAGTATCAAAAATACGATTCACACTTGTCGATATTGATGTTTTTACTCGCCGTTTAATTAAAAGTGCAATAAAAAAATGTTCGACAAATATTATGTTATTCTCGAGGGAGATTATGATGATGTAACAAATACACTTAAAAACATTAATAAATTAAAATATTAATTTTTGTGTGTACAAAAAATGTTCCAGCGGAAAAAAGGTAGTATTATCTCATGAGATGATGAGAAAGATAATTGCGTATGGAAGATAAAATATATATACCTACTCGTTTGGCGGAAACGGGTTATTCCACACAAACCTGTTTTTATATAGGCTATTTTCACGATTGTCACAACGGGCTAGTATACACTTGCGATTTAAAAACGCATTTCACGAAATCCCCTCGATAGGTAGTAAATCCCGGAATCTGTCCAGATAGTATATACTAAGAACACGCGTACAACCAGCAAGTTTTCCAGTCCATTAAACCCCCGCCGAACTCTACAGAGCCGTCTGATATACACAAAAAAACACGAAGATCGAGGTTTTCTCTTTGTTCATCCCCCCCTCCACGCCCAAACCACCCATATACGTTGTTGTTGTTGTTATTATTATTAAACTCATCGACACCAGTGGCGCGTGAAAAAGGTACATTTTAGGCAGAATATAATATAAACGACCCGTTAATCATCCCCCGAATTTAACCGACGACTACGTCTCCTGAATGTTGCGCGCGATCAATTAGCAAATACGACGAGCGAAAATATTTCGGCGGAATAAATAAACAAACATGTCGGTATTATTATATATAATACCGAACGTGTGACGACGACGCAATGACGACGAGCGCTCTAAAAACAGACACCGAAGGAACGAGCGCGCACACACACCACGAGACATTCTTCCGTATCTAATTAAAAATCCATAATCCCGACCGACCTTCCCCTCGTCCTATTTGTCCGAAGGTTTCCTCCGGCCGAACCGTTTTCCTCGAGCATTGTCCTCTCGTGCACAGTTTTTTTTCCTTTTAATTAAACGCCGCCGTCTGCCCTCCCACGACGACGATCATAAACCGCCGCGACTTCCTTTGCAGTTATTACTTAGTGCACAATACGCGCGATACCGTTGTATTGTCGTCGCTGCAGCAGCAGCAGCCGAGTAACAAGTATATATTTACCCTCTGTGCACGTTTCCCTGTTCTGTAATAGGAAATTCCACCTGTTGACAAAAAATACAAAAGAGGATCGGCGCGATAAACGTAATTAACTCGAAAGAGATGAGAATACCGTCGCGTTGTTCGCGCAAAGACATTGTCTCGTCGCCGTCATCGCTGAATCGCTGCAGCGACAACGTCCCCGAGGACCTAATGGATATTGGCCAAGGGCGGGGGTACTGCGCCCCCCCTCTCATGCGTATTGTGCACGTCGGATATATAAAGTAAATTGCGTCTAAGAGGCCGCCCGCTGCAGCTTATATACACTATATATAATATCCTATACGACAAAACGGCATTGTCGTATAAAAGAAAATTCACGGTGGCGACGGAGGTGGTAGGTGGTGGTGGCGGTGGCGGTGCGATAGGGTTGCCGTAGGAGCGCGTGCGAACGTCCCGCAGACTCGTTTAAGTAGAAAAAATATCGAAAGGCCTCGCCGTCCTCTGTAATGACACAAACGCTGTACAAGAAAAACATCACCGATGTATACCTATTCCTTTTTATCCGGAGGTAAAACGTTTAAGCCGTAGTTGAGGGTAAAATACGCGTTCGTGTAACGTCTTTGGAATTACTGCACTCTGCACAGTCTCGCGTACCTCCATCGCCCACCCGCTACACGCGGTCGTAATTGCAGCGACGAGTGTACATTATATGATATTATACTTACGAGAGACGATAAAATTATGTGTTTAATTTTTCCACGCGTCATACATAAATAAAACGGTAGATAGGAATATATGTATATATACGCGCAAATAGAAATACACCTAAATGTATTATACTTTTTGGATGCCCTAAAAAGAATACTCAGTCATAAACCAACTTAAAATTAAATATGAATACTACACGAAGATGAAAAGAGGACGAGTTTATGCTAATCGTGTATGCGCTGCTCGTCTAAAAGGAATTCCGTGAGCCACTCGTTAAACATAATTTTAATTATTCAAACCATAGTTGTGTATTATACGGAACACGTCATGTAATACCTATAATATATACTTAGAAATATATAAAGATCGATCGAATAAATATTTTCGTCAATTTAGATCACTGTCGTCGTCGTCGTCTGTCTTTTTTTTTTTTGTTTTGTTAAAAACGATTATGAATCGTATAAAATATTATTATTATACAACAGTGTGAGAATTTGATCACTTTATTATACACAGAAAAACATAGAGTAATCAATTCGAAGTATAGTAGAGTGTTTCTGTATGATATATATATATATCAAATAATTGCACAATCGTAATGTCAACAAAATTTTACAATTTATACAAATTATTGTTTGGATAAAAAGCCGACGTCGAAATTCGAAATAATCATTAGGTCATGGATTATTAGGTTTTTATGCACGAGTGAACATATTGACAGTCAGAAATTAATTTACACAAATATATTTAGTATAGTATATACTGTATTATAAAGTTATTCCATATTGGAATAAATTATACGAAATAATTTGCATAAATCACATAACGCAAATGAAATTATTTAATAGTACCTAATATTGTATTTTTTTTATGATAACACGCTGTGTTAGAGCCACTACTTTACTCTAGCGGTACCACAATTATGCATTTAATCAATTCGCATAGAATTTAATTGTTTTTTTTTTTTTTTAATTTATAATTTTTAATGAGAAAAAAAAACAAACAAAAAAAGCTTTTATAATCAACATTAATTCGTTTAAAGCATACATCACTATATATATCTGAGTACCTACTATAGTTGTGTATTCCATTCTGCATATTATACAATATAAAAATACGACCAAATAGTTGCAGCTTACATAAGTTATAAAAAGATAAAAAGAAACTGAACCCATGCATTTCAAGCGCGTTTTGTTTTTCGGTATTTGAAGTCTAGGCATAACAGTATTTGCATATGCGTATATTATATTTTAAACAATACACAAATGTTATAGTTTTGAATGCCTACATCAATCATGGTGGATATGCCATGTCTTGTTTTTTATTTTGATTCGTTTGACACATCTTAGACATTTCATAATTTTTTCCCTTGCACGAAATTCGTTTATGGCACATGTGTAAATATATATATTTTTTTACATATAATTGAAAACTTTGTTTTTATTAAAATTGACAGAAAAATATGTCAAAACGTCATTCAAATATTTTCCAGTGGACTGCCACATTGAATAAATTAATAGAACCGTACATGACAGAAACTACACACAATGTGCGTCATTCTTTTAAAAAAGTCTTCGAAAAATTATCAACAACATACCTATAATCATAAAAATTACAAGGATAAACCCAATGCCACGATGCAATAATAACATTTGAAATCTTCCACGGTTTAATTATATAACTTGAGGTACCGTAAAACTCACAGACTTCAACAGAACCTAGTTTGACGAAATAAAATCCCTGTGCACTGCTTACTTTGGGGCCTTTTTTATCTAAAAATATAAAATTAAAACAAAATATTTATGGTAGCTGCAGACTACCAAATACTACGAGTTCAATCGGTAAATCATAACGATTTCATTTTTTAACAGATTTAATAATTCCAATTCGCATTTTTTTTCTTAATTTTCAAATTTAGTAATAGTATCTTGTAACATCGTATGGTTTATGCGACCAGTTATAACAAAGAGTCCGGTTTGTGTTATGACAGCGCACGCGAAATTTTATACGTAGAAAATGAACATATACTACTATATGATTCGTGCTTGACATTGAAAATTATTATTATTATTATTATTATGATCTACCTACTGGAATTTATCTTATTTACTGCAGAACAGAGATACAATAATGTTTATGCATCTTTTATTTTTAATTTAAAAAATTAGACGCAATAGCTGCCTTATTCAACTGTCACTGAAACTATATAGTCAATACAATTAAAAAAATATACTTCCATTTTCCATTCGATCGACAATAATGTATTTGTTTTGTAAATAAAAATTACTAAATAATAAAGAGTTTTTTAAAAAACAAGTCGATCATACGTTGAACTCAAAAGTCAAGTACTCGAAAAAATCGAGTTCTCAAGTTTTCGAGTATTAAAACAATGTAGTAAAGTACTAAACTTGACTCAAGCATTTTTCCAAAAATCGACTACTTACTCATCCTTATATTTGATTATCTTTCTAGTTATCAATCTAGTTATTTTATAATTGCGGTCACAACTCAAAAAATAAAAAACTTTCTTTAAAAACTATCTAGCTATTTCAATCACAAGATTTTATATTATGTAACAAACTAGATAGCTAACTAGTGATGCGAAGTTTCGCCATTTTATAGGCCAGAAGTATTATTAATTGTCACAGTATTGTCTCATGAGTCATGATGTGAGTGAACCGAAGAACTTGTTATCAGTATAAATAATAACTGATATGACGTTTTGACATTGATTAAAATGACAATTGTTGGCTTCAATAAGATCTTTGCGAATTACATAGATTTGTTATCATAATCTAGTTCATTTAATATATCTTACATGATTCCAATAAAGAAATTATATAACATTCAGTGATTCATATGGTTGATAAAATATAGGGTACAATTGTGTTTAAATGTAGGTACACTATCATTTTTGTGATGTAACAAAAAACAATTATGTAATTCAACTGCAGATTTGAAATTAAATAAAAATATCTTTAAATGTTTAACAAACAAATTAAAATACTTAAGATTTATTTTTTATTTTTTTTTTTTTTGTTTTGACAATTAATGATCCAATTTTTTTTATCAATTATTATTGGAAATAGTATACATTTATTTAAAAAACAAACTATGATAAATAAAATATAAAATGGTGTTATGGAGTGTATAGTGTCAATTTACTGATTTAGAGTATACCCCACACAATTACTATAGAGATACGTCGGTATATGCACCACATACACCTTTAAAACTATACAAATATATAATTGATATAAAATATAAATTATTTTCAAAAATATGTCAATATCTTTGACCAGGTTTAGTGGTATGGTGGAAAATTATCACATGTTTATTCGTAACCAACCGCACTTAAATCGAGAAATGTCATAAATATTTGGAGACTAGAGCGGTATTTTACCATATCGATTTTAAATTTTTCATAGTTATTTTTCGGCGTTCGTTAAGTTGTCATCTCGTTGGTCTGAAAATACGTCAAATGTTAAAGTTTTAAACAAACAATTAGTAAATATTATACTACCCACTCATCAAATGCCAGACACCTGACAACTTTCCATAAATATAATAATGAACTCGTTCTTGTCATCCCCGGTGACCTCGAGGTCGGCTGACAGTAGTACATCTATACCAAAAAACAGTAGAATGTAGCAGCTTTATTGTCGTATGCAAACTCCGCAATTTACATGGTTCGTGAACAATATTTCACAGCATTCGCGATGCGTTTCCAATCACGCCAATATCATTTTCCTACCATTCAATCTCAGTATTATTACTATATATATATATATACGCCAGGGTGGCCACCTTTTTTTTGAAATCGGTTACACGTCAGTAATGTATACACAAATACTGAAGACGTTTCAATTTTTGAATAATAATAAAAAAAAAAAAAATACAATAGTAGGTACTTACTAAACAAACAAAAATATTTTCTTCCAGAAAATCTACCACGACCGTCAAACGGTCAAAACACGGTTTACCGTGAAGTAAAACTGCAGTAGATCCAGAATGGAAACATTTTCTCGTTTTTCGATATCGTCTAATGTATGCATTGTTTTCATATACATAAACCTTTTGCCGACGAAGCGGAGTAGGTAACCGGTAACTTTCGAACTGTTTAGCCATCGCGAGAATGGCTTGTCGCTCTGGAATTGCAGGCAGAGTCTATAAAACGATGCCATCGCTATGTGCAAAGTATAAACGCTCAATGTCGGCGGAAGCAAGAGAAAAAGAAATCGAAAAATGCGGTAATGTATTCATTTCTACAGCAACGCGAAAACCGATTAGTTTCCGCACAATGAGATGTCGTTTTACTACGTCTCGCGTCGTCCCGTTTGTTCAATTCGACTTTTCCAGTGATCAAAATCTTCAACGCGCGATTGAATGTCTGGTGGAAAACCTCATTAAGAAAGCAGACTTTTTTCCCTCATTTTTGCTTGCCGAAAAGAGTTTTTTTTTTAATGCACACAATGCTCGAATGGTATATATACCGACAAACCACGAATAATACTTATCGTTACATTCAAAATATTTATTATTTGCGTAAAACCCCTAACCGTGGATTAACACGCGTCGAATGAAATGCCAATTTAAAAAATATATTAAAAAAGAGGAGGCCTGTGTCGTCAGCGATTTGTTTTCAGTTTCAGTCTATCATATATATATATATATATATTATAATATTCTAGTACCCGTTCAACAATTTCTGCAACACATAAAACAACGTCGCACACACAATATAACATTATAGGCAAATAATCAATATATATTAATATGCATTCTTGTTTTAGTTAAAAGCGGAATAGACTGACCCCCAAAATTTGATAACGGTTTTACCAGCTAATGATTGTTGTTGGTTTTATATTTGCATTTGAAAAAACAAAATATAAATATTATACATACTGCCTGCACAGTAAGGACTATAATAAACGTAATGTTACATAATGTATAATTCTATTGGAACTAAAGTGACATAATAATATACCTTTTGCAGAAGACTTATCGATGTGGGCTAATTATATTCTATACATACGTATCGCGTTAAATTAATAAACTTTATTCAATATTTCGCGACTTTTATTTGTATTATTTTAATCCATCGGTTTCTGTGACGATTTATAGTATTATTATTTTTTCCACTTATAGTTTTAATAAAACGCAGATAAATGTTTACATAATATTATTTATAATATATTAAAGTACGTATTATACAATATGTTTATTATTTTCATCGATCAACGCCTTTGATGGGTTAGTCGACCAAATACACCATCTGCGAAAGTATTACGGCCACGCCTATACGCGTGTAGGTAAGCAAAAACTACATTATATGGCTTCCTCTCAAAAACAATCCTATACTAGTTCTTCACTTCTTCACGGTATTATATTTAGAATATTAATGGAAAACAATGATGGCAGTTATACGAGTATAACGAGTATAATGAGTCGCTATTATAATTTGTATGCGGCTGTAATCAAGAAAAATTAGAATTTAATAAGTATCAACTCGCATGGTTTTTTTTACTTTTGGGAACTTCGATGTAGAAAAGAATAATATTATTTTCTCTGCATCGTGCGTCGTAGAAGAAATTATAGTCAGTCTGGCCAAAATGTGTTTTACTATAAACTCAGTGCCTACTTAATGCATGTACATTGTGCATTTATAAATATTTATCGTTTCTTCAAAATATGCTCTTAATATTTTTTTCTTATTTTAAAACTATTAATTGTTATTGGTTTTTTTTTTAAACCACGATAACTGATAAGCCTTCAGCTTTTATTTCGGTACATTTGAGTTCAATAACAATGACTGATCCATTTATTTCCTAAGACGAAATCAATATTTAATTGTTGATATTGTAATCGATAGCACTTGTCCACGAATAAAAATATATTAGCTATTTATAGTGCTTGTCTTTAAACACGAAACAATACTTTAAAAGGGAATAATAACAAACGTAATCTTGATTGTTGACAAATATTTATTCAAGATATTCATTTTTTTTTTTTTTTTTTATTTGATTATCTTTCTAAATGTTATTAAAAAGTTATTTTACGCAATTTAGCATTTTTAGAATTTTGAAGTGCGTGCTTTTGCATATTTAACAACAGAGAGTGTATTAAATTTACAGTGTTGATTATTGTCATATACGTCTGTATGCTATACATTAGAAGTCTCGAGAAAAAAAAAATCAAACATATGCATTAATTATTTCCTAGTACAAATCAATTACAACAGCGTTGCAGGTATACTACACGACAATGATAGATTTTAAATGAACACACATTTCACTGTCGGGTCGGAATAAAAACAAAACACATAGGTATTACAATATATATATTTTGTTATATCGTCAGTTTAGTCTCATAGATCGTAAAACAAAGAACGTAATATCCGAAAAGTTTTTTCTTTTTTTGTTTTTAATATAAAATGCGTACATGTTACTGTATACATGTGTGTGTGTGTGTGTAATATATTGTCGTCTTAGCGACGCCTCACAGTAAGTTATACTATACACATTGTACCGCAGAGTTGCACGAAGAGCATAGAGACAAAATGTCTCGGCCTAAAGAAAAAATAACCGAGCTTACATAATATGTCTATCACTACAATTTCTAATGCAGCAGATTCAAAATAAAAAAAAAATTGCACGCAAACGGTTACAAAAGACTTAAAATTCTTAGCTGGGCTATGACAAAGGTTGACGGTTAACTAGAAATATGCTTTAAAATTGTTTGTTTGTAAATGCACAAACAGAAAAGTTAGTATAGTATCATATTATAATACGCGAGTCGCAACTAAAACGTAGTTTTAAATAATAAACATTATTGCAAAACACGAAACTCCCTTCAAAAAAATTAAGTAAAGACGACATTGCATTTAGTAGACAAGTATCATTTCCACGGGAAACTTGTGATTTCATATGCCTAGCTTAATCGTAAATGATACTCATAACTTTGTTTTATCATATTTGAACGTATATAGTAATTAATTATACCGAAGTAATTGTGTCGAGAATAGCATAAAAATAAAGAAAAAAAAGTATCGACGGCGAGTGCAAACGCCATTAAAATGACACGACTTTGTAATCTGTACATTATTGCCAATGCAAATGCGGATCGAGTACCCATTGTATGCCAGCAAATTAAAGTTGAATCGACATCGAACAATTGCCGTTATACTTTCTAACTACAATTTCACGGCTATTACTTAAATAGTTGAATATATCCGTGCACACATATAATGCACATATGTAATGGTTTTTGTAATGCATTGAGTACGTCATATGCGTTAATAATAGATTGTGCACAGTATAAAATGAGAACAAAAAATGGTACTGTTTGTATGATTTGTGGATTTGCAGTGATAAAAAAGAAGCACCGTCGTCGTCACTAGAAACAATAAACTAGAAGCAATTGTAATTTCTACATATAATAAACACAGACATAATAATATAACAAACAAATAAGTAATGACCGATAATTAATAGTTGTATAGGCACTACACATAATATAATAAGTAACATACAAATTTCCCTTCGACAAATTACAAAAAAAAATGCCAATATCAACGTCTTTGGAAATTAAGCAATAATGGACCACAGCGTATACCGGGAAGTAGTTTGAATTCAACCGTAAAAGAAAAATGATATAAACCGTATATATACGCGTACATTATGACGTTATACTATAGTTTCCCGAGATACAGTTTCCGATTTATTTTATAATCAATTTTCATTATTAATATCGAAATAAAAACTTTTTTATAGGATTTAGGGGTTTTAAATGTGCGAGAATACGATAAAAAAATGGTTCACGCAAAAGTCCGCCAGGGGATTTTTTTTTTTTTTTACATTATTTTTACGATTATTATATTATTACTGTTGGTTTTTACGAGTTGAGCTACTTGTGCCATGAATAAACTACAGCGCATCGAGCTGGACCAACAGGGAAAAAATGTTAAAAACGAGACGAAAATGATATTAAATTAAATTCTTATGGTTTTCCTAGGGGGTTATTACAATGACTAGTGCCTGCGGGAAAAAGTTTGCAAAGATCTTCGTCAAAAACGCATATTGTCATTCCTGAAGAAATGCATATTAAATTAATCTCATTGTGTACAGTGTACACGTCATATATAGTTGCAGTAAAATTATTGTACTCTGTTTACTAATTAATTTCATTATTATTTTTTAAAATGTTATTGAAATAAGGCGCCCAACTTTTTTTTATTTTTTTTGCTTAGTAATATTATTAATATATGTAATTGTCGGTGTTATCAAAACGTTTGAACAAACAAAATGAGAGAACACGCTTTAGTGATTATGTAAATAAGTAAAATATATATTATTTTAATTTAACTTAAGGAAAATACACAAAATTAGTGTACACTAAAAAAGACATAATACTTTTCAAACTTAATCATACGACATAAATTAATGCAAAGTTATAACATAATCCAACAAAATATAATCATGATTTATGGTCATTACTTAAATCATAGACTCATTATTAGAATGGGTATATTTTTTTAATAAATGTTTCAAAACACAGGTCAATAAAATTATTTATTTTTTTGAAATTTATTACAAATAATGCAATTAAATTGTATTGTTTAATTATCATGATCATGAATTACATTTTTTTTTTTATTTTTTGACTGTACTTATTAATAATTTTTTTGTAATGTATATATTTATTACGCTTATTTTATCTAAAAAATGTCATGTTAATATAAGATGTATGTTTAAACAAACATAACATTATATGCTTTAAAAAAACACTATAGAAAAACTGTATATTTTACATGGATCTAAAATAGGAATCTTATTTAAATTTTAAAAGTTGATTCTTCAATCTTTTTTCAGAAACGTTAAAAATACATAAAGTTAAAACTAAACTAAATTATTTTACAAAATAAAATGTTTATAAAAATACATTTTTTTTTAAATTTTGTATGCATTTATTTTGTTCAAACAACTGTGCACGCTATATATTATATAATATACATGTAGTCTGTAATAATAAAATCTTTAACAACACTGTTATATAAAACTAATTATTAATTACCAATGAAGTTGTTAAAAAGAACGAAATAAAAACACTCGGAGAAAAAAACAAATTATAAACTCTGTCGAAAACAACTATAAGGTCTTTAGTAATACAACAATTGTATTTAATATTATAATGTAAAATTTTCTAAATAGGTATAGTTAATAAACTAAATTACGGCTACTATAATATTGATACGTCTAAGTTCGAAACTATTCACTTGCAGATCCTGCAATAGTATATAGTAAAAGGTTAAGTTGTTATTTGAGTATATTCAGTGTATTCAAATCAAATCGGAATTTTCAATTGTGAAACAGGAAAAATTGAAATTACTATACAGTGTAGGTACAATATATACATACACATAAATATACATATAGTATGTATATTGTCGACCGATTTTCAATTTTTTTTTTATTTTCTTGACACCTAGACGCGAACTGGGATCAGAGCGGACAAGGGAGACTCGAAAATATTAGTTAATTAGTTAATTTATAATAACGGCGATTGCATATTACATTTAAAACATACAATTAAAATAATAAATCAAATAACCAAAGCATTTACTTTGTTTTCCAGTAGGTGGCTGAATTTTCCATGTACATTTTTGAAATTATCGTCAAAACTCGATCTATGTTATAAATAAATAATTATGTCTGTCACATGTAAGTACGCGTAATACGTATATTATGTAACAATTAGACATTTTTATGTTGTATAGTATAATATATTTTTTTTTTATTTATAGAAATAAATTCTAATTACATAAGAAAAAAATATATGATATAAGTAAAGAACAAAAAAAAAAATAAAGCAACGAAGAATAATATATTAACTAGCTGTGTACTTAAAATGTGATAATAATCTTATAATAATATGATTCATATTAGGCTTTAAAAATTCAAAAAACACAATATAATATATCAGAAATTATACTACTAATAGGTGCCTCCTCTCTCACTCTCGTCTTTCATTTGTTTGTTATTTATTATTTTTATAACCACTAAATTTACTCATTATGCTACCTAATTCATATATGCACAGATTGTAAATATTCTTTAAAAAAAAATAATAAAAATATTAGGCCTTCCAAAGTTCCAACGTCCCTGAACCTACCCATAATCTTTTAATTTTCCCCGGCCCAGGGAGATAAATCTCCCCAACTCCCCCAGCCAGTCCGCCGTTGCAGTGTCATCCTACATAGTATTCAAACCATCATAATAATGGACCGTAGTACGAAATTGGTTGTCGGTTGTATAGAAATTATAGCGTTTTACAGCTTATATTAAATATATATATACCGGCGGGAATGACTTTTCCCAACCACCACATTAATCATAATATATATGAATGATCACCTCGTGTTTCAACAAAAAAAAAACGAGATAAAGCCGTGAAAACTTCGATGTAATAATATATGCAAGTTAAACTGCAAAACAAAAATAAAAGTATTCACCTCGTAAAAGAAATACAAACATACCGCGGCCGTCGACGTTCATAATACAACGCATCCCGACCGCAGCATTATATTATGTTATAACGCGAAATACAAATTAATTGAAAGAACCGTAAACCACAATCTGAAATGTTAAAATCCGGGCACGAAAAACAATCTAAACAAACTTCTGAGATAATACAAACTGTTGGCAAAAATATACCTGCGCCCACCCCGAGATTTTTGGAATCAAAATGCTTCAAAGATTTCCTTTCAAATAACCTTTAATACCCATATAATAATTAATATTAATTCAACAATTTCTGAAACAAAAACAATGGAAAATCATTTCCATTAAAAATGAATTTGAATCATTTAACCTACATATCTATAATATCCGTCTAAAATATTATATAACCAAACTTCGCGCCATAATAGTTTTTCGATTCGGATGATGTATCGCTTTCAAATGCAATATCACAAGTCACAACACACCGTGTGCAATTTACCGTTTAGATGATTATCAGGATCAAACTCAAAACCGTAAAATCCTCTAATGCATGGTAGATAATATACCTGTAATGTATTTTTAAAGTTCCAAATTAGCTACAGAACGATAAATGGTACCTCATTCTAAACAACGTACAATACGATTTTTTAACCATGACTGTCATCAAACATAGTTTTAAAAAAAAAAATCTCATACGTATAAACAATTACGTTTTTAATGAGTAAATTATTTTATGAATTAGTAAGTAATTGTGTTGTAGATTTCAACGGGAGAAAAAAATAACAAGAACACAGACAATACAATAGACACTTGGTTCGTCAACGGTGCGCAACTATGAACACAAATCACAGGGAGAAAAACATTTCTTATACATTTATATTATAAACTCACAATTTCTTATACAATAGAACATCAAAAATAAAGCACCAAGAGTTAAATGAAATCGCGATTCACAAAAATGTAATTACAACTTTTTCGAGCACACTGGAAATCGTTTATAGTGACGTCATATCAATTAATACGCACAAAATCTTTAAGTCCTGTTTAATTTTCTATGGCTTTTGCGTATGTTTTTGTACAACCAAACTACTATGCGACCGCATTCGATATCGCATCGAGAAATGTTTACTATAGTTTGATTTGATACAGTGTGTTATAATATAGGCGATAAGCGAAGTTTTATAAATTAATAGAAGCGGTACCCAGGTATAACACGAAGATTTTGTAAACAATTACCGAAAACTGTACCCATAACATATTATCATATAGTATGTATGTCTTCAAAGCAATCGAGTAATATTTTAACGTCTATATTTTTTTTAATCTGCGTGAAAAGTTTTTATAAAAACGTGATAATATGTCACTTGTGAATATTTTCACTTGATGACTAAAATATAACTCTATATATATTATGCGTTATTACTATAATCAGTCGAGATATTTACGACCGATAACTTGCGCGTTTCTAATAATATGCAATATTATTATTTTGTTAATATGCAATATCGCTATACGTATTTTAAACGACCATTTAAAGTAATTTCGAAATCATTAAATTATATTCATTAACATGATACGACATTAACATCGATATATTTCAACGCGTATCGTGGAAACCTATACAATAATAGTAAATACATATTTTTCATTCGTACCCGATGGTTACAGCATAAATGCTCAATCTTTTCATCTTGATTTAACAATAATTTTAAGCACAGCG
Source organism: Pentalonia nigronervosa (assembly GCA_014851325.1). Classification (NCBI taxonomy): domain Eukaryota; kingdom Metazoa; phylum Arthropoda; class Insecta; order Hemiptera; family Aphididae; genus Pentalonia; species Pentalonia nigronervosa. The sequence goes on along the minus strand of JACXSJ010000131.1, from coordinate 20,432 downwards.
CGGATTTCGAATAAGACGCTCGTATAATTCCCGATTACGTGAATAATATAACTCGTCGTCGTTTCGAAACAATATAATTATTCTTGACGCGCATAATCATACGTCTGAACACCTCTTCCGCCAAACCCGTACCGGTGCAGCATATCTTCGGAGTTCGAACACAGAGGATAATAATGTTATATATTTGACGTGTTTATATTTTAACGCCACGTCGGGGCGATATTCGCAGAGGTCTCACACGCACACGCACACGCACAATATTAGATACACACATATTATTACACAACGTAAATACCGACGACTGGCAGAGTTTGGAGTTTCGACCACACACGGCGATGTACACAAAAGACACTGTGACGAAGACGAGAGAAGAAGGGTACCTGATAGCGACGCTTGAACGAAAACAGTTGCAGGCCGTCGCCGTCGATTTGCTGATTCGGAGGAGATTCTTCAGAGAACAACGGATACTTCATTACAGATGGCGGCCGAGAGGTAACGGACGAGTGTACGACGATCGATATCTATATCTGCAATATACCTATAACAGTCAGTAAACACACATTATTAGTATGGGTAGGCGTAATATTATAATATTGTTGTCTTAGTCTTTATATAAAACATAACGCACCGGTTGCGCCCAACTCTAGGTTAAGTTAGATCAGGCCTATGACTTTAAGTGTAGCACAGTCGCTACACACTGAGAACAATAAAGCGAGAAGAATATTCAAAGAAAAATATTATTTAATAGCAGCAGTTAGTTATATTAAAAGACATAGTTAAATAAAGGTCACTTTTTGAGATAAAATTTAATCACTCGGTTACGTTTTTAAGTAGCTTTAACCATTCCGAGCTGTGATGACACCCATACCCATACAAAAAAAAAACCCAATTAAATTTTGTGTTTTTGGGTGGATAAAATTATGTCTTGCTACACCTGAAAAATTTGTCTTGGGCGCCACCGTAACGCACAACGACATGACTGCAGGTATATCAGGTATGGTCACCGAGAAAATCGGAAGACTGAACTACAGGAGAGGCTCAAAAGAGTCTTTGTGAGACGGAGCACACGAGTAGGCTGCTACGAGATGAAACGTTAAAGCATTTTACTTGCTACGAATAGGTAATGAACTTTGCGGGTGTAACGCGGATCTATCGGTTAAAATTATTGTTTAGAATTCATCTCGTTTGCGCACCTTTTCTCGAACTATATTAATGACATAATAATATATCTTATGCGTTTTGGTTCATTTATTATTACTACGCGTCTCAAACGATCGTATCACACACGCGCGCACGTGCGTTCAAGACTACGGCCGCCGTCCGGATCGACCGCCTACACAAAATCGAGACATTTTGTGTACAAGTACGTTACGAAAACTACACACACGACCGCTGATATAAAAAAAAAATATATATATAAAAACAAGCGAGACGCAAGAAATTCAATGGACGTTATTATATTTAGACGCGTATGTAAAAATTATATTATACTTTGGTCGTACACACTCGCTAAAATGGAAATCGTCGTCCAGGGGTTGCCAAGCGGAGCGTGTTTATACCTTAAACACATGCAATATACATATATACTGGCATAGGATTTTGGTATTTTATGTGAATATTTTATGGCCGGGATCTCGTACGCCAAGCCCGAAGGAGAACTGCACACTATAAATTCGTCAACGTTTGTGTACGAGTATGTGTATATATTGTACATTATACCTACGGAATGAACGTCGGGCCGCGTTTTCGGATGATGGTTTATTTTATATTCACCGCGGCCATATTTTTTTGAAAAACGAAAAACATACGAACGCTGCTGTGCGTGTAAAAACGAATAGCGACTGCATTCGATAACGTCGTTTTCGCAAAACATTAACTATTGTACGTTTTTTGAGATTATCGAACGCGGTACACGACTATTATATATTGTAAGATTCGACGAGATTCGTTTCGTTATAAAAATTATAACTACTGCGAGTCAACCCGAACCCCAAACAGTATTATATAATAAAACTGTGTAATATAATAAACTCGATCTTTACGCAACCGTATTATACAACAAGAAGGCATCGAAAAAATCATTAGAAATGTATTTTGACGTGTGAAAAGAAATGCAATTAAAATTCCTCGGCACATTGTTAGAACAATGAACGTTGTTTTTTTCGCATTGACGAGGTATGTTAACACATTTTCGAAAAATATACGGAAGATCGTGACCTAAACAATCGAAAAAACGTCATACAACGATTCTCTCTCGACCTAGGGAATTATAATTATAATAATATATCACTCCGGAACGTCTGAAAGATTTGTGAAACAAAATACACTCGCCCTCGGGCGGTTTATATTTTATATGCGTGTGTGTGTGTGTGTGTGTGCATATATATATATATATACGTGGTGTACATGGGAATGTGGTTTTTTATAGCCTTCACAAACACCCCCAAAAACCATCGCGCCGAACGCGGTAATAATAATGTACACATCGAAGGAATGTATACCTGTATAAAAAAAAAAAAGAACCAACCCACATCCCCTTTTTTCGTCTGGAAATCACCTGTTCCCGTGAGAACGAATATTATTATTATTATTATTGTTATTATTTTCCGTTCGCCCGAACCGACATGAGTTGCAGCACCCGCGCGTGCAGGCGCTATAAAAACCTAACAGGTACCACCGACCAATTCTCTCTCGAATGATTTTTTTCTTTTTTTTACTTTTGAGAGACTTTTATGCAAAAATCTCTCGTCGGTTGGCCAAAATTAGTCGTCGACATGGCAAAATGCAGGCGTTCATATTATATGTAAAATAATATAATACACGTATTTTCAAAAACAGCAGCCCATACTCAGGGATGCGTGTCGAACGAAAATATACGAACAATTATAACGACTATAGGTATTTAAGAAAATACGTAGTTATATAGGTACTGTGTATCGCGTGCGTCTAAACGGCGGATGATACGAAATCCACAGAATGAATAAAAATTTAAAATAATCGTCGACTTCCGGCTTCCGAACCGCGCGCGCATTACACTATGACGTCAAGAATATCCATCTATAGCAATGGTTTATTTTACATTTTTTTTTTTTTTTTTTTACTTAGGATTTCAACGCCAATGGTCATTAGCCTGAAGGTAATTTTTAGCGAGTTTTTAACTGTGGAGGAGGGTACGATCGGTTTAGGACATGTGTATACGTGGCGAGGATTTGTCACAAAAAACCCAGGTGACCACCCATCCGCGAGGAACTAGTGACACACCGACCACCGCCCCACACCAGGCCACTTATTTTATATTATATTACAATAAACCCTTATTATTGTGTACTGTAGTTAACGCAAACACGCACCAAATCACGCTGCACCGATATCGGTAAATATTTATGTACATATCGCAAAATATAACACCCGATAGCTGGTAATTAGTCATAAGTCATAGCATTTCGAGTTTGACATCGTATCTATACGACACACACTGTATGTTATGGAAAAAATAAACTGTTGTGCGTCATTTAGATTGTGATACGCACATACGACTAAAAATTTAACCGAAATACAATACGCGTTGGATTATAAAAACAAATATAGGATAGGTATACATCGGACGGTGTTAAACATCTCTATTCATTATGTCGTCATTGCCGTTATAATTGAAACCGAACTCATTAAAATTCTATTGTTTATAGTGTAATTATTGTTGTTCGAGTAAAATGTAACTATACCACACACAATAATAATATGCGAAATAATCGCATCGGTAGACTGACAAAAGAAAGTGCGGTCAATATAGATTCTGCGACAACTGATAGGATACGATATTTTCAAATTGGTTTTATTTTATTTTTATTAAATTGTAATTAATTATAACTTATTTATTATAAATATGACATTAAGATTTATAAAAATTTACCTATAGAGAAATTAAATACGAGGGGTTGCACATAATGATCATCTCTTCAAATATAATTACTGAAAGCTTCATTGGCTTTCAGACGGTTTTCGATTGCTAAATCTAAAAATGTTAACGTATTAAAAAAATATAATGCCTCACAGGATAAAGAATGTAGCTCATATAAATTACGAATCCCGGAATGACCGATGAAAAAAATAATAGCGAAAAAACCAAAGAAATAAAGAACAACAAAAAATAAAACCAAAAAAAGAAAAAACAAAAATGTATTTAAATATGTTTAAACATGTTCTGTTATCATGAGGATCGGTTTTCAAAATACTAGACCTTAGTTTTTCTGAACAATTAGTAATATATTTTGTAGAATATTTTCAAAAATAAATTTTACCTTTGCAATTTGTAATATAAGTGTATCGTTCAAAACCTATCTTTCCACCGCCTTAATTATATTTTAAAGTTAACACATTGGTGACTGTCGATAAATTAAATTTTGTTCAGTCAAATAATAACATATAACATAAATTAAGATAAACAACTAAAGAAAGTATGAAAAGGTCTAAACGAGGAATTCCCAGTAATAAAAATTTATTTTACTCTACATATTGCATCTACACATATTGTTTTTTTATTAAAACAAAATAAAAGCATTCTAAAAAGTGTAAACAAAATAATAATGTCTAGGTATTTCAATATTATTTTTTTTATTTAATAATACTATATATATATATAGTTTTACTGGGTAATATTCAACAATTATTATTATCACACCATACAAGAATAAGTTAATTATTTATATATATATATATATATATATATTGTGTGTGTGTGTGTGTGTGTGTGTAAATGCAATGAGTATGTAAAAAAATTATGAAAACTGTAAGAACATGTAATATGTTGAAACAGTCTACATATAATAAATAAATAAAAATAAATATTTTTATCAGTAATTTTTTAAAATTGTATTTTTCGATTAATTTCATTGTTTTCTTGTTCTTATTTTTTTCGGTCTTTTTAACAGATTACCATTATTTGCACCTACATGAATGGCACTTAATGTTTTTGTTAAATTGTATGCGATGTGTTTAAGAATAATATATAGGTGGTATAAATTTGTATTTATAAATAAAAGATACATGATGTATAGTATAACAGCAACATAATATATTATATTTGGCAATGCTTTTCAACAACAAAACTTATGTATAGACATCATAAAACTAGTATGCATACAGTGCACATTTACAAACTACGTCACATAATATAGTGTTTAAACAATAAATAAAAAATATTAGAGAAATTCTGTCGAGAAATTGTTTAACATATTTTTTTTTTTTACACAAGTAAGCTGTCTGTTTATTACAATATTCGAATCATCGTTTGAATTTGTCGATACCTATATTTATAATAATAAGCGAGTATAAATTGCAGTTTTATCGTCTCATTATTATTACACTTGTTAGTTGTTAGTTGTGTAGGATATACATTGTTTATTCTCTTTTTAATACTTTTATCGTTTTTCTTTTCGCCGGTTTGTTTTGTCGTAATTAAATTCAACAACCTTTACTGAAGTGCAAAACGAAAGTTTTGAATATAGAAACACGTAAAAAAAATGACAGCCATATCTAAAGTGCTGCATTTTCACAATTTCAGTATAAAACTCTTCACGACCTTCGTCGAATTTGTGATTGTTTTTTAAAAAATAAATGACATTTTCGTTCGTACAAAATATATACATTTTACACTCAAAGATTGTTTTTAATTCACTTTTGGACCTGCTGCAGTAGCTATCACTAGTTCAAATAGTTCTCAAGGATTTCTTAACGCCCAAATAAAGTTCTCGGATATTCATGAATAATACTTAATTCCTTATTTAACAACTATAAATACCTACAACAACAAACTACTACCAAGTAGCAAATAACCCATAAGATTTAACGAAAATCACTTTTGTGAGATCCAGAAGTCTAATTGGTATTTACTATTTATTATATATATTTCAAACGAGAATAGTATATTGACTAAAAACATGGAAGTTATTTCTATATAAACGTCATACTCATATACAGTAATTAACTACATATTTAGTAATCCTACAATGCATTAATATTTTAATATACTCACGCGCGCAAGTATTATATATAATAGAGCCAATACACAGTATATGATATTATAATTCCAGCTTATTACATTATGTAAGTCAAAAGTATATGAGATTCGTTATTCTTTAAGTGGATTCATATAATATGCAGTAACCGAACCTCTTTCGGCGTGTAAACAACTGACCACGTTTTCTGTGAAGTGCATAAGGTATTTCGTCCTCTATCTCACAGCACGGCGGTAAAAATGTAATATTAATTAGTTGACGACAAACTATATAGGGAACCCTTGAGGGTCCGATCTACAAAGGAGAGTATATGGAGGTTTCTATAAATGCATAACCTTCTAAAAACAAAGTTTGACATCGCCATCTCGAGTGTTTCAAAGAATAAAAATAACCGATAATTAAATAAACCGCATGCTAGTTTTAGTTATACACAAAGACTTGAATGAGAAACCTCAACTATATATGTGCAAACTTGTGAAACAAAAACTTCACACGATTTTAAATCGAGAAAACTATAATGTTACCAATCTAATAAATCAATTCGATTTGACGCGAAGACTTCAGAGTTTATTATTGATATACTTTACACATATAAACTCAATTTTTACGATACACAAAGAAGATTGTTCATAAATTATGTATTGTGATAGGTATACAGAGCGATTTACAAGCATGCTCACCTCAATATGTTTTCCTTTAATAACGAATTTATTCAAATTTTGATTTTTGAAATTTTTAAATGTATACTCAAAAAACTACTTTCTCGAATAATTGAGATTTTTCGTACTACTAAATAAGTGTTCTGTGGAGATAGAAACTAGTATTTGTCCAATGAGAATCCTATTTGTATACTCTCAATTATTTAGTGAATAATTTTTTGAAAATTTTAATGTACCTATAGTTCAAAATTTCAAGGTGTTTCTCAGTTATTTAAATGTCTATATTATGGATAATAGTCCTTAATAATGGTTTTACAATATTATAAAATAAATGTTATATTGGATTTATAGTAGGTATTTATTATACTTAGACTATTTTTACAAATAATAAAAATTGACAGATTAATATTAATTATTAAAATTTTTAAATCACTACTATCATTCGAATTTTGATCTTAATACATAAAAATTTTCAGAAAAATTACCACTAAATAATTTACAATAGAAAAGAGGGGTTTTAATTTGAAAAACAAAAGCTTGTATATTAACAGAACACTCCTCAAGTAGTTCAAAAAATCTCAAGAATTTGAAAATTTAATCTTTATAGATACCTAGGTATATTTTTATAAATTCCAAAATTCACATTTTGAATAAATGAATAATATTAATATATTTTCTATTTTTCCGCAAAAATTAACAACATCGAAAATGAGAAATGTGTAACGTATTCATTATATTATAGTAATATAACGAGTATATACAAATATATTATAGATAGGTACTAATATACCAATATATTATATTAAATAAATGTGATGCTTGCGATTTCTTTTTTCGCTCGATCAAATCAAGAAAACTTTACACTCTAGTGATCACTATAGTTATTCGATTTTATTATACACACCTTTATTGATACCTACATAAAAACTGAATACTCGATTACCGTCGCCTAATCCAAGTTACATGACTGCAGGTGTTCAAAATCGATAACAAATAGAAAAGGTATCTGCGTATTAGGAGGTATTTGTCGCCTATATGTACATCATACTTTGAGTAAAAGAAAATGGCCAACTCGGCAGTCGTCAGACGGCCGCATTTATTATATTGAGTACCTACCTACATTGTACCGTTAAGTATATGATATATTAATAGACCACATGTGTTAGATGGAAAGTCACATAATATTCACAACGAGAAAATAATAATAACGTTAATTTTTAATGCTTCTGGGAGAAAATACGTGCTATTAAGGGGGCACATGGTACGTGTATAATATTATAGAGGTGACAGTGAACGGCGATGAGAAGCACGGTGAATAAATATGTATTACTACTTAGTTAACAGACAGCGCGGCGCCGTTATAACATAATAAGCATATTATTATTGTTTTACGGCACGAAACGTCGAAATAATATGGAGAAATTAACAAAAAAAATTGTAATTTTCGTTTTTAAATGATATATATTTTGGAGGTGCTACAAATGTGTGTAGTTCCTGCATACCAAGGCCGTAGCTAGCAAAAGAATTTGGAGTGTATGGGGTGTGTGTGTGGGAGGGGAGGGGATTAGAGTATAGATATGATTTTTGACTAGCACATTTTAAAACGTTAATAAGCTCAGGGAAAAATTTTAGGGAGGAGGGTAGGGTCTGAACCCTAACCCCCACCCTCAATACGGCCTTGCTCCATACGCATGTATCCCATCACAAGTATCCGGAGACGACTGGCCCAGGGCGACAAGACTTGATGAATGTGTCGGGGCAAAATATTTTTTGGGGCCTATTTAATGGGTGTTTGATGCTAACGCTGTGGGACCTCCGGTGAGATGAGACGGTCCGATTTCAAGCTTATCGGTGAATGCGAATTGTCAGATGAATACGTCATGAACTATATTGATTCACATCATTTATTTTTACCCGCGGGGCCATTCAATGAGCGGAGCCCTGTGCCACTGCACAGCTCGAGCAGCCTTCGAGCTGGCCCTGCAATGTATCTACCTAAATATAATTGTATTTTGTTTTCAAAACCATATATACATAGTAAATATTATGCACAGTATTTTTTACCTCATAAATCACAACCAACTACGATACTGTTTGATACTTTATATATGAGCAAAATTATTTTTATTTTATTAGCACACTTCAAAAATTCAAAGGAATATCGTTTTTTTATGATTTCGCTAAAGAATAGGAAATTGTACTAATACTTTTGACTAGAAATTGTTTATTAGACAGTTTAAACCTATAAATGCATTTCAATTTTATTTTAAAAAATTGGTTAGAAAAACGATTTAAATTCTAAAATCTAACCTTGCGTTGTATATATAAACAGATTCCCGGACAAAAAGTCCGGACTTATTATATTAATGTTAGACAAAATATCCAAAAATACAAAATACTCTATTCACAGAATTAAAATTTAAATAATGTAATTCATTTTCTTATACAATATTATATTTGATTACTATACCTTATTATACATACAGTTTACAACTATTGTTAAAATATATTATTGTATTTGACAATCGTAATTTTATAGGTATAAGATACAATTATTAAATCAATTATAGAATAAGAAAATAAATATTTATTTTAATGAATAATAATTTATATTTTCGGACTTTCAATCTGAAATGAAAATGTGCTCTGACTTTTTGTCCAGCGGTAAAAAAATGAGTCCGGACTTATTGTCTGACTTTTTTAAAATCGACTTTTTATTCTTTGACCGATTACCATGAAAAAATTTTAATCGGCAATAATAAAAAAGAAATAAAATATTTTGAAAATTTTATGGTGTATAGAAAATGTTTATATAAACATTCGATGAAAATTACATGTATTTACAGTCATTATTTTTTTTTTTTTTGTTACATTAAAAATAAAAATAAATTTTGTTAAAGATTTACTTTGGGAAAAAATTCTTGTTTTTCCTTAATTTTTTTCTGTGGCGCGTTTAAAAACTATTGGGAATTTTGTACTCTTAACCCCCAAAGTATCCACTAGATTCACTTTCCTATCAGAAAAGATACTGATGAAGAAAATCGGAGCAGTTTTCTGCACTAAAACGTGATGACAGACACAAAAAAAAAACACACACAACAGTAAAATCAATACATTTTTCGCTTTGCTCAGAATCTAAAATGATAAATTATTATATAAATATAAATAAATAAAAATTAAATATTACAATTGCAATGGATATTTAGTTACATATTTATTATATTTACATTTTAAAATCAGAATAGCATATTTGAACATGGAAGAAAATATGAATATTTTGAACTTAACAATATAAGATCACAAATTGGATTACTTTTAGACGGTAACTACCGCTATAGATGAAATAATAGCAGGCACCAAAAATGTCAATAATATTATTTTTTTTTTTTATTATTATTTATACGCCGTCTCAACTACTATGGTTATTGGCGTTTCAACAAATACAAATTACAGATACAAATAATAATGCATGGATATTATTTTACATGCTGATATATTTTTCTGCTATACACAGATATATTAATATTTATATGGATATAGATGACACAAAATATATATTGCTTTTTTGTTAAAAACAATTAATACAATATAATAAAAACCTCAAGTCTATATAATCCAGTCTGTTATATTCATCTCGTTTTATTTTAATATAATTAGGTGTATTTATACTTATTACTTATATATACTTTGCGAGTGTGATGCCACTTGTCTATTCCAAAACGTTGATCAATATAAACAAACTTGGCATCATATTCATACAAATTATATATATTATATAATATAGTTTTGTAAGATACCTATTTTAATGATAATACACTCGTGTACCAGAGTAAAGTGTTGTAAAATTTTCAACACGAGCGTATTTATGTATAAACTTTCTCAGAAGAAGTTCTCATTATTATTATTATTATTATTATTATTACGAAACGCCAATAATGTCGAACAAAGAGCGAATGCGCCAGGCACAAAGATCGTTTGGGCGTGATGAGCAAAATCGTGACAACCGGCTACGACACGAATACGCTCAGAAACCCGTCAATAATAAGATGTTCGAACATCGTGATTTTAATTCGTATTATTATATACGATTTTGCAAAAAAATGTATAACGAATTTTTACAATATAATATATATATATATATATATTAAATAAATCATATTTCCGGACCAATTAAAATGACATTCCGTACAGTATACAGCACGTTATATATGACGTCATTCGGGGTATTGGCTAGTGGTCAACATCCGTTTATCTGGAAACCCGCGTCTAAGGGGGGCCATGTGTGCGTAATGGGTATTTGGCTCGAGTTTAAAGTTAAGATCCAACAATGAGTGTCGGGCGAGGGTGGACGACGGATCGTTAAAAATAATGCGCCAACCATAAAAAAAAAAAAAAAATACGTATATATTTATATTTATTTCAGTACGCGATAGGATCGAAAACTGTTAAAATAATAACGCTGCGGACCAATAAAACAGTCTCAAGATAAATAAAATAAAAAATCATTTTAAAAATACCGATGTAAAAAAAAAAATAATAATAATAACAACGTACATTATTATATAGCTGGCTATTGCAGAAACAGTCAATTGCACAACTATATCGTATTTGTTTTAACGATTTCATACACAACAATAAACGACGAACTGCACTGTTTGAGCATATAATAGGTACCTAATATTCATGAAGTACGGTTCATATTCTGGATTGAAGTAAATAATATACTACAGTGGTCGTAAAGAGTTATATAAATATCAACACGAAAGTCTACTGCGAAAAACAAGTATATTATCGATATAAGAGAGTAATATCGGACAAAATGTTTGATAAGATTTTAATGCATGTATTATGGACCTATCATGTTTATAACAAATTTACAAGAGAGCAAAATAATAGTTTTAGTGCAGTTTAAAATGCCAAATAGGTATAAGTTTTTTCGGTTATCAATTTTTACTTTAAAATTAAATATTTATAAATTATTTATTTTATTTGTCTCTTTGTTCGTTTAAAAAGCAAAACTGTCAAAAAAAATTTTCTGTTAGGGTTGTCGTACGAGTTTGTTAGTGATGGTATTACAAGGAAAACGGATTAAATTGAATAATGCCTCTATCAATTACAGTGGCTAATACTCGTATACAGCCCAAAACCGCAACGAAGCAGTCTGTCTCCGAGCAGATGATTTGCGCTCTTTCGTCGGTCTATGAATCCATTCGAAATAAACCCCAAATCAGTAACTCGTAAGACCAAAAATATTTTACACGGTAATAAATTTTACAAAAACTGATATACGGCAGCTGCAGTTGATTATACGAGTTCCAGAAATAATAATACTATCCGCTCAGAGACGGGCGTTAGGACTTAACGTTTCAAATTAGAGGTACGTTATTAAAAAAAAATATTCGATTGTTTGGATGTTTAATGGTGCTTGTAAATTTCGACCCAAATCGTATTGAAAAGGCCGCGGCGACGTATAGATCATATTATTATTATGACTGATAATAATATACTGTTCGTGATTTCATTATATCGTAAAAATAATAATATTGCTATCGACCGGCGTCGCGCCGTGCAGAAAGGGCTGCAATACGTAACGCTTGCAGGAATGGCGATTTTTAAATAAATTTCAAACACACAATATAATATATGTGCACACTCCGTTTTGGGAGCGAAATATAACCATCACACTCCTGTGTAATCCTAGTGACGCCGAGGGGATGAAGTAAAAAGGGGTAGACCTCCGCTCGGATAGGGCTGCAGTAGACTACACACCATCGTACACGGCCGTCGGGGCGAACTGGTGTGTATGTGAAATAATAAAGCTAATTAACGTCGGTTTGCGGTTTTCGCAGTCGGTCATATCGATTTTGGATGCTCCAAACGGGCGGCGGCGGCGGCGGCGGCGGCGGTTGGTTGAGTGAACGAGTGGGTTTGTGTGCACACGATATTTGTGCCGTAGATGCACTTTAAAAGGACGCGTATGCGACGAGAAATTGCGACGGAAGCCGGGAAAACGTTATCGCGAACGCGGTCACGTATTATTATATGTATCTCACAATATTATTATATTGGAAACTCGTCGCGATAACATTGCGCTGTCGGAGAATCGATTGACGGCGGCAGAGGGCCCGGTGATGGCGATGGTGATTCGAACGAGAGGAAACCATCACAGCACTCGAGATGAAATATTGAAAAGAGCTCGGCGAAAAATAAAAACGGTCGTGTGTACATGTATGATGGCGTATTATTCTGCTCTTCGGTCTCATTGACAAACGTCCAATTATATATATCTACACGTACGTGTTTTCGTCGTTAATTGGAAGACGTGAACACATACGTTTTCGGCGGTCGTATAATTTACACGCGAAACCGAAATGTGCAGTATATAATTTAACAAATTAAAACTCTGAACTGTTTCGTTAAATAATTGTACAGATGTACCTACCACATTAAAATGTATCGTTTTAATTCATATCGTACAAAACGCGTTGCGTAAAGCAAAGGTTTCGCGGCGCACAGTAATCGGCGCGTAATATACGAAAAGATAAACACAAAATGGCCAATATATATTATGCATTACCCATATACCCGACCGTTCTGTCTATATATATATGTATATAATACGTAATGATCGACTGTAATAAATAACTATATAATTATCACGGCAGCGCATCTATTAATCATTGAAAACAACAAAAAAAAAAATAGGGCTAGCGGCTCTCTCGTAGTGCACGTACACACACTCGTGTGTATATATATATATATATATATATAATATGTGCGTATGTATTTTAGCCGACCTTAAAATAGCACTTTGGTTTTCAGACTGCAGACACTATATCAAATAGGTACTTACTTGAAAGTAATAAGATGACGGGTAAGTTCTCGTGACCCATAAACTAATTAATTGAACAGCGCCGGGTATATGTGACTACAAGTTTGTGAATAACGAATAGTGATGAATGTGACTTACACGCAGAACTTGGCAACCGAGATCCGTCTTAATTTCAAAGTAAACCGTCCAGTAATTTTTGCCATAAACTATGATGTATAATATTACGTTCGTTTAAACGATGCAATGTCTACATTATACGTATTATATATATATGACGTATCGAGAGTACTTACCTACACACGGAAAACAAAAAAGTGTTACGAGGAACGTGTACACACATTTGTCTGTACGGTGAGAAATCGAGTGAATCTTAAAATTTCGTCGTCACCAAGTATAATAAATAATTTATGAATAAGAATGGTATGGTACGGTACGATGACTTATTCCTAATTTCCAATACAGCGAATTATTAATTGAGTTTTTTTTTTTACTTGGTTTATGATTATTATGATATAAAGATAACGCATATCGTAATACAACAAACGGCGAGTGTGATTTATCGTTGTTTACACTCAGATACAAGTGACACGCGCCATGAAAACCAAACCTACAACTATCATAAGTGTAAACTTATGTGTACTTATATAAAGTGAATTCGCTATTTTATTAATGATCGGTCTAAATTTAAAAGCTACAGGTATAATCCCATCGATATTTATAAATACATTTTTTTTTTTTATCAAATTAATTTAAAGATATTATTATTACCGTTTTACAATGATTGTTATTATTTTAAGTTGGATTATAAATGTATAAATATAATGATTGAAATCTTAAATTAGCAAGAACAAATTTCATACTGCAGTAACATTTTGTTTAACGGAAGAAGCTAATGGTTTTACAAAATATTATGTTGTCCCGTGTATTTCATTAGTACTCAGTTTACACTTTTCCTAACAGAAAATTGATTCCACAAGTTTCGTGCACTTCATAGATCAGAGATTTGACATAAATTCAATTCTTTTCAATTCTCTCTTTTTTTTTTTAACTCTTCAAATAGTTTTCTAAAAAAATGAATGTCTGCAAGCAATCAATAAATCACGGAAAACTATTTTTCATGAAATTCAAAAAAATATACAATTCTAACATCTAAAAATAAAAATATTAACTTGTACATTTTTATAGACTAAAAATAACTTTTACGACATTTTAGACCCTATGTAAAATGTAGCATATTAAAACTTACATAGGCACAATATATTATTAATATTCTCAAATAATTAAAACAAACGAATTACATTATGTTTTTAATTAACATTTACATGTGTATAGAAAATTTTTCTGTGCATAAAAAATTCCGAATTTTACAAACTGAAAGTTATCTAAGTCCACATGATCAGACCACTACAGGATTGTGAGAGTGTTGGTGTTATATACAACAAATTTTTAAAACGTTATTTGTATCGGTTTTTTTTTTTTTTTTGTGAGTTGTTTGTTCTAAATTACTGAAAAAGGCAACAAACGAAATTAAGAAAAAAAAAAATATATATATAACGCTTATAACTTGTACGAAAAAAACAAAACAAATAATCGTCCAAAGGCAATAGCGGAAACTACAAACGTAGTCTGGCTGTCGTACTACCACCGCCACGCGTCGTAATGAAAACGGACGATCAAAAGAAATCGTTTTGTGCATATTGTGTGAACAACCGAGAGTGGAAAAAAAAACCTCGATCGTGTTATTATTTTTCTTGCCGCCTATAAATATATAGGTGCGATGTACAAAAATACATATTATTGGGCGGAGCGGAGCGTAGTCCTTCTATCCCCCAGTTAGTGTAATTTATTATTGCCTATCTCCACCTAAACTCGATCGTCATGAAACTTAATATATATACTCATGATTATCTGTAGGGTGCATAAAGTTTGGCATTTCTAAATGCTATCATTAATTAATCATATTTAATTACTCATTTACACATTTTATAAGCATGTATTGGGGACTTTCTAAGCATGTGAGTATTTATTTTATGATCCCGCGTTCAATGAAGTATCTCCATGCGACGTGAAAAAAAAATTATATTTTATCTCAATCCAGAAACCATAAAAATATTTTACTCGTCTATGAAAATGCTGTGATGAATCAGTCATAAATTGTACTATAGTAATTATACTGTATTGTAAATTATTGTGATAATAAAAAATATATATATTGCTAAATATATGACAATTTGATTGACCTACTACCCATCGCTCCGCCCCATTTTTGTCCACGGACACTCCTAGTATAATATTATACCAGTTAATAATGATATGATATGATATTGCACTCGGGAAAATGCTGACGTGAGAACGACGACGGTTGCGGAGGCGATGGGAACACGCTTAAATCAAAATCAATCTCGCGTCGATGTCGTCCCGAAATAGAAAAACGAAAAATCCGGACAGCCGGCCCAGGTCGTTTATATCGTACTGGCGTACTGCAATGTCGGCGGGAGAGAGGAAGTATTTACTACGCTTGTAATTATCAGTGATTGAAAACGACAATCGTTCGATGTGGGTTTTCCGATACCACGCTCTCCTGTACACTCGCGATCGTAAACGATTTAAACGTCACTCCCCCGTTCTCTGTCGCTCTCTAGAGACGGATGGTCGCAGCTTTGAGCCGACGAATGACAGTCTACTCGTCCACACCCTCCCCACATCCAACAAAGAGCACACACACACACACACACACACACACACACACAGTTATAATGCATAGCATATAAATATTAATGTGCGAGTGTGTGCGGTTAATTAGCGACTATGCGAGCGTTCCCTGTGTGTGTGTGTGGAATACAATGCGCGAGATTGTTAAATTGCCCGCGAGCATGTTATACGCGTTGCAGAATACCGTTTTCTGTGCATATTGTTGCGCACGAAAAGGTCAGTAAATGAATAAGGGTAAGCGCAGAGGCAGTGACGGCGGCGGAGGCGAAAGGCTCGGGCGTACGACTGGGCATAATTAATAATATGACACACAATGGTAATACTAATATCAATAATAATAATAATAAAACCTGCATATACAATATACGATATTATTTTTAAAAAAAAAAAAGAAAAAACGTAGGCTGAAGGTATAATATCATTATAACATAATTTCGAAGACGGTCTACTAAGGTGGGGTAACACACCGATGTTTTATCGAAACGCGTAAAATGCACTTTTCTCCGGTGCAACAAGCGGTGGCGGCGGTGGCGGTTGTTTACGATAACAGTCAATGTGACTCGATTTGTTGCGCCATGCATTATGGTAATATAATAATATTATTATTATTATTATTATATACCCGAGTAACCGACCGGAGCGGCAGGAGATGCATGGGGAGTGGCACCGTTAAAATACCCGTCTCGTATAGGAGTGTAACGAAGGCTGCGGCGGCGGCGGCGGCGGCAGAGGTTACTTAAAATCCCCTGGAAAATAACGACCGTCGACCGAATAGTAATAATATTAATAACGTACGGAGGACGGACGGTGTCGACGGGGGTTTTATGTGAAAGAAACAAACGGAATACTCTATCGAAAAACACTGTCGTTTTCTTTGTTGTCGAATCGACCTATCGACGACGTCCTTTATGAATTATTATACACAAGACGATCGAACGCGATACACGTCTTTTTTCGAAGCGATTTCCGAAACGTTATCGCGCGAGTGCTCATTCCACAAAGCTTTCGTAAATCGTATACGGGATGCGTTATCTGGACACGAGAGATCGATCGAGACAAGATTAACTTTGGCGGTATCGTTATCGCAAAAGAACAGCAACAAGTACGCGCACCGCCCTTGTGTGTCACGCGTGGCTGCGGATGTTTACTCGCGTTTGCGGTAAAGCCCTATAACGACATCGCGTGATATTATTATATTCACCATTGACGTATAATTATTATGTCGCGTATTCGAATGACAAAAACGCGACCAGCAGGTAAAAATCGTCCGACCGCCGTAGGCCCCGACGGGTTTTTTAACCACGAGGGTTGTTCGCTTTTCCGGGGATTTCGTACGACGGTGCGCTGTAATGGTTTACGACACGTCACCACAAAAATCGCACTCGTCCGAAGGGCGCGGAGACAAAATGAATACCAGCGTTCTGGTCGTATGCACATGTATATACGCGCATCTACTAGCAGTGTTTACTGTCTAGGCACCGGTTCCTCTATACGTACCACATATACATGTGCATGTGCAATCATGCATTGTACGTCACGCGGGCTCTGTGCCACTCGCCGTACACTGTGCATCGCATTACACAACAACAACAGCGTGCGCCGACGATTGTTTGTGAACGTAATGACGCGAAATAAAACAAAGTGACGGCAGCTCGGTGCCGTCGCACTCGGGTATATCGAAACGCACAAAAACGGTCGCCGGATGATCTATCGGACGAGATGCCCTCGCCCGAAACGGGGAGTCGCCCCGTCAACGGTCGCTAGCAAAAAACGCGTCGCACTCCTACAAGTCTCCGGTCGTCCCTTTTTCGTCGTATACGCGCGTATCGTGTGGATGGGTGTTGCGACGACGACGGTCAAAAGGGGACGCGTGTCATGAGCGTTAACAAAATGGAATAACGGCTGCGGGCGATTCGACATCAAGCGACGGGAGTACTTACTTACTGACGCCGGTGGATCTCGTGCGACCGGACGGATTCGGACGCGGCGGACTGCTCTGCACAGGCGGGTCAAGTTCGGCCACGGGCGCTTCGTCTGGCCGTGGACTCCTCCGTTTGGACGCTAACGAAACGCGACGGCCGCGTGGGGGGGGGGGGGCGAGTGATTAGAAAAACCCCGCTCGAATATACGGCTGCGAACACCCCGCCGAAATGGACGTTTCTCGGTTTTTTTTACTTTTCGCGCGTTCACTACGGCATGGCACGCGCGCAACACGGCCGTCGGACGGTTAAAACAATAAAAAAGGTTTATATTTTCGAGCACACCTCCTCGCACCGGCCGCGATATTCAATTTCGGACTCGGAGACGAAACGAAACGTACGCGCGGAGCAGCGGCAGCGGCGGCAGCAGCAGCAGCAGCAGCAGCAGCGACGGAGAGACGACGGCAGACACGCACGCACGCAGCACTCGCCGACACAACAGACGCGGCTCGGCGACGGGCACGGCTACGCACACGTATATCGCATACACCGCGGCGGCACACAGACAGCACACCCTACCAATTCGTCGTAGCGTAGCCGTCGTCGTCGGCAGTGGCAGTGGCAGTGGCGGCGGAGACCCCGCGTCCCCCCCCCCACCACCACCACCACCGCCACCGCCGCGTACACGAATCGACGGCGGCTGTGACGCGTGTTTTGTACGTACGCGGACGGTGCGTGTGCGTGAGTACGATTTTTTTTTTTTCTTTCACAGACCGTATGCCCGTGTTGTTATTATTATTGTACGTTATAGGCGAGTTGGTGCCGATGCACGGACGTGTGCGTGCGTGCGTGCGTGCATGTTCGGCCGCCCGAGAGGCAGATGTGCGCCACCATGAAAACATGCGCGCGCGCGCGCGCGCGTGTGTGTGTGCGGCGTATACGGGGAGAGCGGTATGCGCTCGCGGTGTATAGGTATACGTTTAATGGTTAATAACGCGGCGGTGTTATACAGAGTGTACGGCGTCGTCCGTCAACCCATTAGAAGAACAATAATAATATATTATTATCGTTGTTGCGCTGCCGCCGGGCGATCTTCATGGTGAATATATTGACAATAAATAATATTGTACATAGTGACTGATCAAACATGTCCTATTAATGTCGTATAAAATGTGTGCCGCCCGATATAATGCTATGTTATTGTCGTCCGTCCGTCGAAAATCGCAAAAACCGCGTACCGAATGAAACGGATCGCAAGGTCACCCACCGCCACCAACGACCATTCCGTCTGATTAATATTATTTTACGGTATATCGCGGGGATTGCAAAGACCTATTATAACATATAATGGTTCGTTGTATTGTAATCGTTGCGAATATAATTGCGTGCCTATAAATTCCCTCCCAAGATACCGTCGCGCTAGTTCGACGCATTATCGGCGTCGAGCAATTGTGCAAACAGCGTGTGGGTTTTTTTTTTTTTCAAACATCCACATTGTTAATGATATCACACGTTGACCATTTCGAATTACCTGCGATCGACACCACGATTTCGGTGTAGCTGATCCGCAAAAACTGTAACAGCACTCTGACCGCATTATACCGCCATGTCCGGTCGTGAAAGAACCTCTCTCGACTCTGAAATTTTTCGTAAATAAACAAAAACATATGTTAAAAAACGTTTTATAGGTAATTGAAAAAGAAAAAAATATTACATAAGCGATTCGAATCTACTTAGGGTGGACCATCGTGTATGGCCGCTTTCCCCGTGACTAAACGAGAAAACGCGTTGATCCACCCTGTACATAATCGACAACGAAATAATTCCATCGGCATAGAAACCGGATTTTTAAATGTATAAATGAATAACTCTTAAGCTAAATCTCACGGGTTCAACGTTTATTTTTTTCGTTATAATTTTTTAAACACGAAATCCATAAAATTTCTAGATATTTAATATATTTTCAATTCGTTTATTATTAAGAGTTCATACTATTAAATATATTATATACTTATGGTATCGGTCCTTAATCCCGTTCGAATATAAAACAAGTCTTAATTTATTCAAAAAGTTTACGAAATATAATATTATTATGTACCTATAACTTAATTAGTATTCTAATGTGCACAAAAATTACACTGTGTATTTTACTAAGATGCTAACTAAGTAACGTCTAAGAAATAGTATCTACTCAAAAACTACCTAAACGCAATCAATTTATAAGCATTAGGCGTAGTGCACTAGGTGAGTAATAATATATATCATTCAATAATAATTGACCCATATAAAAACGTCG
>JACXSJ010000130.1:237932-252394 GCA_014851325.1 Pentalonia nigronervosa | reverse complement strand
TTGTGCGGGTTTAAAAAGTGTTTTTCTACATGAATAATATGTTATTTTTATAACATTTGTTTTATATATATAACAAAAACTTACTACCTAACGTAAGAAAAATCTATTTTCTGTTAAGTTACTTATAGTTATAAATATATATATTTTTTGTACGTTCATATTTAAAAAAAAACATATCATTTGTCTTAATAAAATGATTTTTGATTAATCTTCTATGTAGGGCTACTGAAAATTTAATTTACGAAAGTCCGAAAATAAAAATGTGTGGATATTATTATTATTGCGGGACAAGATATGTAATTATTTATAATATTAATATAAAACGGATAAGTGATGAATAAATATCATTCCTTAATCGCGGTGTGATCGCGGGCAACCTGCATGTGACCCGATTTGTATATTTGTATTTTGTATGCGGCTATGTGCTATTGTGATATATAATAAGACGTAACGATCAATGCTGCTGTGCTGATTGTACACGACGCGTCATAATAAAGTTTTTATTTCCAAAGTTTGAATTCGATTTATGTCGAGTTGTGTACGCATATTATCATGATATTGGCGGTCCTCCTATTGAATGGCCAGCTACCGAACAAATGTCGATGGGACGTATAAAATTTGGGCCGTTAGCGGAATAAAAGTTTTGGTCATTAGTTTTTTTCCTTTTTTTTTCGATATTAGTTTACGGGTTAATAATCGTAAAACATGTTTGATTATGTCATTAGGTATGCGTTGTATATACATGATTTTAAATATACATATCGCATTGAGTGCAGTGTAATATTGTCATCGAAGTGTAGACTACGAATCAAGATTTTCTGCTAAAATCTGTTGCAATGATAGATGTCACATTGTTTTCTTTTTCTCTTAAACCGAGTTGGTTTATTGTACGGCAGGTTCTGTAATAATGCGTATCGCTTTACGTCTCAATCCAGCATTGATTACCGATAGTACAGTCGTGTAACCATTTGTTCGATCAAAGTATAAGCTCGGTATTCGCGTTTGCGCCGTCCGGAGATTTTAATACAATGTTTAAATATACCTATTAGCAGTGCTTGAATTGAGGGGAACTCGGGAGACGGAGTCCCTCTTCTTCTTAGAATATATTTATTATGCGTACCTCTTCTAATTATATTTTAATCAACAAGACATTTAAATGATGAGGTGCGTAAATTTTTTTTGCACTTTTGCATCCCTTTCTAATTTTTACCCAATTAAAACATTGCCTATTATAGGTAGACGAAAAAGGTGTATATTACAGTGTATATCATTGTCGTTACGTATTGTTATAAACTCGAATACGAAAATATTTTAAAACTCGTCAATAGTTTGGGTACTTAGGTGAATTGTATTATCAAATAATCATAGCGATCCGTGAATCGTGATTTGAAAATTAAAGAAAATCATTATGCATAATGCTTTATTATAAATTAGCGCGAATTTCTCATACGGTTTCGCTTTCTACAGCGTGTTTTTCGTCTCCCGATAAAACCGAAAAGGGTTCGCTAATAATATTATCGCCGCACGTGTCCTTGTACCGGCGCGGCGGCGATGTGTCCGTTCCACCGGCCGTCCCTTACAGACGTTTTTTTGAGTCTGAGCAGAACGGCAGCGCTATCGGTTATTATATACTATAATATTATTATTATTATTATTATCATATTCACCGCTGCACGTTCACCACACAATAATAATAATATTATAATGCGCTGTTGTTATTATCGTTTTTATCTGTGGACCGGCGGCAGCGGCGGTCGGTTCGGTGACCTAAACGAATAAATAAAAATGAAATAATAAATAATAAAACCGAATAATAAAATAAACCGCCGCCGCCGCTACCGTTGGGACTGATAACGCTGCGTCGGCGACCGCGATCGAGCCCGAACGACGGCGCCCGAACGCACGAGGGTAGCGCGTCTACAACAAGTCGCCGACCGCGCGTACTCGTGGGGGGCCGGGCCAGTCGAACGCCGGGTCGCGCCGACAGTTTGCCGTCGTTTTCGCCGCCCCCGTGTCAGTGCACCGACTTCGTATAAAATTATTTCGTCGG
Organism: Pentalonia nigronervosa; assembly: GCA_014851325.1. Classification (NCBI taxonomy): domain Eukaryota; kingdom Metazoa; phylum Arthropoda; class Insecta; order Hemiptera; family Aphididae; genus Pentalonia; species Pentalonia nigronervosa. Next base: position 250,344 of record JACXSJ010000130.1, on the reverse strand, counting down.
GTTCGTAACGTGTGCGTATCGCGTCAATAAAAATTAATTAATATTCCGATATAATATATTATATTATTATTTATTCTTTTTTTTTTTTTAATACTCGCAAGATACACGTTGCAAAAAAAAAAAAAAATGAGTTAGGATAAATTTTTTTGATTTTTCTTTTTTTTTCTTATTACAAAGTTTTTTTTTTCTTATTTTGTGTAACCCTTGTATATTATTCTTATACTCTTAAATCGGTTTCTTAATTTATTATTATTATTATTTTTTTTTTTTTTTACTTGTGGTGTCTCTGTGTCTGTCCGTCCTTCCGTCACTGTTTTTTTTTTTTTTTTTTTATTTTATTTACTGTCATCTAATTGTGTCGCTGACGAGTTGGGATTTTTATTTTATCCATTGGTTTGTGCATCACATTTACTTTTTATGTACATTAAAATATTATGATATTCTGTGGGCTGCGGGGTGCGTGGCCCGTTTAAAGACAATATTTTAAAAAACACGAAAACAACAACAGGTTGCGCAAAGTAATTGTAATATTGGATTACTCATTTGAATGTATCAATTGTTCAATGTTGATTTAATGTAAATATTTGGCACATGCACCCCGCAGCTCACTTTGTAGACTAATAATGCCTATGATGTAGCGTTTTGTCCAAAAGTAAAATATGTATTCAAAATTCAAGAAAAACGCCGGAAAATAATATTATGTAAAAATACAATTTACGCGCAGTTATATATAACATAATATTATATTATTAGTACGATTTTCCGAGAATCTCAAGTGGAAAATTAAACCCATTTTATTATCCGGCGGTGTTCGAGAATATTATTTTTTAGCAATGTAATCCCATGGGCTACAACAGGAATTTGTATGTTTCCCTACCTTTTGTGAGCCTTTTTTACCCCTACAGTTTATCTCAATGTAAAGCTAAGGAATTCATACACCAGAGATAACAAGGTCGAGGGTGCATGCGATAGTGTTCTCTGTAATATGAAAAAAAGGTAAATTATGGGGTTAGCTATAGTATTAGTGAACGTAAGTAGAGGGTGGAATAGGTCAAAGGTCAGGAAACATGTTAACTATGCCTTGAATACTTCTACTTGCCCAACTCAACACTTTAGAAATTGGTTTAAATATTCAATTTTTTTTGAACTTCTGGATCATTACATTTTAATTAAAATCACATTGAAAAAATAAATAAAAATGGTCCATTGTCATGGAATTTAAAGTTTCGGTTATTGGGAATCGAAAGAATAAATATCCGTTTAAATTAATAAAAACACGGTCCCCCGTCGCTGGTGTAGTCTTCATTTAGTATTCATCACTCGTCCTACCCACCTCTCTGGAAACCATTGCGTTTACCCATCCCTAACTTTCAAATACTGATTAATTTTGCTTCAACAGTAAAAAGAAAAAAATGCCAATTTGTGTTCAGTTTAATATTATATTCTTTCTCTGGACAGTTTATTTTTTTGTTTTTTGTCGACTTTGTTATGCCAGCAAAACCCTACAAATCCCTAGTGTTATGTGCCTTCGTCATTGTCGTCGTACGGTTTCTATAACACTTGTTGAGACTTCCACCACTGTTTGTTCTACAAGAGAATTTAATATTTGCCAAAAACAATTGGATTGCTATTTGTTCCAATAATCATCTTCTCTTTTTATTATTACTTTATTGAAAATGTCAAAAAAGAAATGATTGCCTCTTCAAACGAAGCGTTTATAATGTGTCCTCTCAACAGTATTTTATTTTATAAATTCAGCATTACAATATTATTATTACACCATATTACATTTTCATTTTACAATATCTTTTGCTAAACTTTTTAATAAATAACTTATTTATTTAAAAAAATGTAATTATATTTGATAAACATTTTTTAATTTGAAAATATTGTCTACATGTCAGTTTTATTTTGGAACTTCGCGTTTCGTTGAAAAAAAATAATTTAGTATTTTAGAATTAAACCATTTCGTTTTGTCGATAACATCAAAATATTCTGAATATCATATTGTTTACTCGCGTTTAATATTCTACTACATTATTTTCGTCGCTCCAATTTTAAAAGTACTAATTTTAAACTTAAAACGTAGCCTACTTAAAACGGTTTTTGTCGAGTCAGTATAAAAAATGTAATTTCACTTATATTTTCAAGGAGGTTTTTCAACCCCTCATTGGTTAATTGTTTCGAGATAAAGTTCTAAACTCGTATTATATTCAAATAGGTACTTGTTTGACTTTACTCGAGAGTCAAACCTATTTAAATGGTTCAACGTAAGTGAACATTTTCAACTTCGAATACACATATTAGAAACGATTATTTAAATTTTAAAGAGATTGTGCATGTACGTCCAAAACATGAACCGTCATAAACCGTATACACCTTATTTTTTTGAACAATTTAAGTGACGATATTCGTCAACAAATGTTATTTGTGACGTTTCCGGTTAACGCATATATTATGTAACCAGTAGTGAGTTACGTATGATAACGTGCTGCATATTATTGTGCATTTCATTGTTTTCTAAGATGTATCACACGTGGACATTACAAAATCTTAAAATCTGTGAGAACATTATTATGATTCCACGTGACTTTATTTACACTCACACACACACACACACACATATATATATATATTCACAATCGATTACTATTATCTTTGTATAACGGCAACAAAGTGCCGTATTTGTGATTAGACATTACGTTGTCACATCAGAAATTTCGTCTTTTTTTTTCTTGCCACTCCACTATAATATGTTTTTTCCTCGACTACGTACCATTCGTTTTGTTTGTTCAGTATTAATCACTGAGTTCACCGAGCCGGCGGCACACCCAAGATAAAGAAAACCAAATCAAATAAACCGTCGAAACGCTGACAGTATTACAATATTCCGTCATGACGACAACGATGACACTTGAACGTCAAACACAATACTATATTACGGCATTGCCCAAGACTTTTGTTTACCCGCCGACAATATAATAATATTAAAGAATCTCGACCGGGTGTACAAAACTTGAATATTTCGGTCGCAAAACTGACGAGGCCGACAATTTTTTTTCGCTCGCTATAATTCTTATTATTATCATTGCCACGTTTTCCTAGTTAGTATGATTATTCTCGAAATGCCCACCTAAATAACGAATACCGACATAATATTATTATTATTATTATTATTATTATTATTATTATTATTGAGATGCGCGGTGGGTGTATAGTCACTTATTTGTTTCATTCGAAAACCGTAATTTACGCGTTCATTTCTTAACCTTATATTATATTCAGATGTTATTCTTTGGTACCGTAAACATTTAAAGTTTACGCAAGCAAAAAATAATAACGGCAATAAAGCGATTTCGGTGGAGGATAAAAACGGCCGCCCGCTTTATTACTGTTTGCAAAAACTATATACATAATGATATTATGTACAACTGAACTGTAATATTATATATATATATATATATATATATATATCGTACAATAACAGTATATTTCGAACGCGTCAAAATAATATAATTCTTTATTATTGAAACACACTGAGTCACTTGATAATCATATATTTTTATAAAAATATTAAATAGAATATATTTTATTTATGTACATATTTTGTAATATACGAAACGAAATTTCGATTTAGCAAACAATAATAAATCGGCGACGTGATATTGTGGTATCCGTCGTATATATAGCAGTTACATATTATTATATTCATATGCACGTTAATATTTTTATTTTTTTTTTATTCGACCGCGAAATGTCAACTATGTCGTACTTATTGTTTTTCGTCGAGAAAAACAATCAGCGTTCTATTTTTTATAATAATAATCATTATTATTTCAATCGAAACGGGAGAGTTCCGTCTGCATGAACGTGTCGTTCTAAGGATGTTTCCCTTTTGTTCCGCAAATTAGAACAATGTTTATGTTTATGCGCCGAGTCGCGAAATAGGAGATTTAGTAAATCATCAGACATTTATATTATTATACTATTGTCTTGATCGTGATATCGAAATATTGAGATATTACAAACTCAAAAGGTATTCGTCGGATTGATAAAGTGCACTCTCGGTGTTTTCCACTACCCGTTATGCGATAGGACCTGACGTACAATAGTATCTTATAAAAACTGACGTGTTCGGCGGGTTTTGAATCTCCAGGTGTCCGTACTTTACTATCGCGGTACGTACGCGTAACGGTACGCAGGCATAGCTAAACAGAATGAGGACCACAGGCGCAAATTAAAAGTAGCGGAGGCGGAGTTTGTACACGGGATAGTTATTATTTTCGAAGGGACGGTGATGGTAGTGAGACGGATGGCTTAGGGGCGGGTTCGACGACCCGACTTTTACGAAAATTTGCTTGAAGCCCATCGACGTGTTGTCTGCCGATACGTTTTTGTCGATCGTGGACGATGTGTGCGGTGGTGGGGTGCACGTGAGAGTGTGTGCGTACGCACTGATGTTTGCTCGTCATCAATCATTAGTGCGGATAACTGGGCGGGGTGCTCGCCGTCGCCGTTGTCGTTGTCGTCGTCAAATTACATTGACTCCTAATCCCTCTTTACCGCTACGCTGCTACCGCCACCGCCGACACCACTAATACCGCTACCACTGTATATACCGTAGCAGCGTACTCCCTATCTATAGTCTTCCAGGCACTTTCATTTGGCACGTCAATCATGCGCGAAACAAAAGTTCTCCGAACAAAGTTAACGCTCCGCCGCCACCGATCGACTCCCCCCACCCACCGGTCATAAACCCGTCGATTGACTTGCGGTGTATATTATATTCCGGCGTACGTGTACATTCAATTTCGATATTAACCATCGAGGGATATTATTCGGGCGTGTACGATAAGCCAGTTTTGACATGTTGCGTGCGCACACACCCACACACATACGCGCGCGCACACACGCACGCGCGCGCACATTTACTGATAACGGCCACGCAGTGATAGTGCACACGGTTTATTTGTGATTTCCACGCCAGTCGTAATATATTATATATGAGAGATAAGCAAACCGCGTGTGTGGTTATCGCCTATTGCGTGTTTCTGTTTGCACTTAAATATAACGCTCATTTTTTTTTTTTTTTTTGTTAAAATATGCATATGCGTCTGCTTTCAAAACCGATGAAATCGATAGTCATACACAGTTATTATCATAAAAAGCAAATTATTATATCGTACAACATCCGTCGTCGGCTGGTGCCGGTCTGTATCGACGTTCGGGGTATCGTTATGTTTGTTTGTGTCCGAAGTTTTCGCATGGGATGCACGTAATGTTCGCTAAACAACACACACACTCGGTATCATAATAATTATCATAAGTATTAATATGTATTGTTTGTCGTATTTTCTAATTACCGTTATATAGTGTCGTTGATAATCCTATGTGGTTCACTGTACGTAAGATTTATGTTGATTCTAAGTAACAATGAAACAAAACAAAAAAAAAGTTTTAATTGTACAAAGTATTGTACGATTTACACCACAAAGGCGAACTGATTTTTCCATAAATTGATAATACGCTGACATTGTATGTATAAGTTAATAATTCTTGAATTTCAAAAGAAAAAAATTTTCTCAAAGGCTCAAAAACTTTTTTATAATCAAGAATTTTAAAAGTTTTTTATAAAAAATATATTATATAATATTTTAAATGCGAAAATGCATTGAAACGTGTAACTACGTGTTTTTCGTTTGGTGTTCACGAGCAGATGTAATTTTAATATTTTATATCTGTGTATGACAATTGTATAAGGTACGTTACCTATTTTGATATTACAATAATGGTTTATTCGTTTTCAATTAAAAAAAAAAAAAACTGTTTATTTCGACCGTCTGATTGGACTGGCATAAATTCTTATAAATTTCAGATAACGCTTTGAAAAGAATTCTGTCTACTTGTAATTATAATTTCGTTAATCATTTATAAGTTATCGCGTTTTGGTCTCAATTTGCCATATTGATTTTTTAGCTATTTAAATATTGTCTATAATGTGTATTAAAAATAAAGTCGTTAAGTGTAACAAAATAATAACCGTTTGAGTGGAATATAGATGATGCATACAACAGCGTCGTACGACCGCAGCACGAGGAATTAAATAATAATGTTGCGAAATCGTCAAATTCACTGATATCAATTGATGAACTTGAATTTTCACCGATGATTTGATTAATGTTATTATATAATAATAGGTAATAATCATAGACGTGTAATAAATTTTAAAAAATAGAATAAACTCATGTTTATTTATGGAGTATTTTCAATATAATAAAGCCATTATAAAAATGTTAATATTTTACACAATATCGCGTGATGATGATGCTGCAGGAAACAAATGAGTGCGTTGTTTGCTCAAAACTATTGGAATGCGATTATTTATCTGTGTATCCTGTTTAATCATTTATTCGAGTGTTGAAAACGATGACGTGCTCTCGTATAGAATGCGTGTGCGTGTGTGGGACGAGGTTGAACTGGGTGGGGGGGGGAGGAGGAGGAGAAGGAAGCGTTCAAGAGCTGCGATCTTGTACATGTGCACCCGGAAACGGGTAAATGAAAAACGCAAAGAATTAGCGCGCTAAAATGCCACGCGGCCGGCGGAGAGAATTATCACGCGCGCAACGGCACGTCATCGTCGTCGGTCTGTTCACCACTATAAAATGTAATAACATTATAATAGTAAAATGATAATATACACCCGATGGTCTCTCGGCGTTTATCGCTGCACCAAAGGTCGTCCCGAAAAAGTATAAAATAACAGTAATAAACGACGCCCACGTTTCATATTGTAGGTAAAATATCACGCAATAGTTTATGATTATGTCGTGTAAATAGGAATGATAATCGCAATAATTGTATTAAATTTTACAATAATTATTGTTTTCGATTTCCCTCAACTCGCAATTCGTAATGTTCTGATTTTTTCGGTTCACGTTTCGATTTCAATGCCCCGCAGTTTTGAATAGGGTACCACGACTACCCGACAGTTTACGATGTCGGCGGCATTACGTGCATAGTCGGCCATCAATAGAAATAAATCAAAACAAAATGGGTACGAGAGGTACTGCAGAGTTTAGATTTTTTTTTCTCTTGTTTTTAAATCACAATCAATCGCTTTATCTATATAATTATATACATGCGCCGTCGTCGTCGTACTTTGAGTTTGTTTTCTGCGTGCCACGGGAATTACATGCTCACTGTTATATTATAATACGTGCGAGAAAAATAATGTACTGGCAGAAAATACGCTTTACAGTTTATAGGTACTCCATTTTTATTGTTTTCATATTAGTGTTTATTTATGCGAACATTTTGTTATGCTTTGTTTCTTTCATATTGACATTTTAAATATTACATACTACAACAATGATATGATTATATAGTTATATTTTACACTATATTTCGGAATTTTTTTTTATCGTTTTGTTAAAAAAAATAACTATCTAGTAAGCCCTTTGATTGTTTTGGGCTTGTTCGTGACATTATTTTTTTTAAAGAAAAGAAAACATTTTCTTTTCACATATTTCCTTTACGACTGGTCACTTTTCAAATTTTAACCAGCCGTCACGAAATTATTAATATTTAATACATGACATAATATATAATACTTGTCCTGCTATTAACAAATTCAACCATAACAAAGTTTATTTTCTTTGTGCTTCGGATGAATAATACATCTATATTATGTGGCTTGGACACACATATCCACTTAGACAAATGTATTTTTCAAATAGACTAAATAACTGTTTAAATATTTGTATATGATAACAACGCGAGATATGAATATTACAATACGGAGTGTTAAATAACAAAAGCTAAATAATACAACTTTTTTTTACTGTGCAGTATTGCAGTACTCATTGTTTGCGCCACTCGTAGTACACGAGTGTTTTTTGTTATACTTTTCTTGTGTTACCTACATTAATAATCAATTAAATTAAAAATAGATAGGTGTCTACATTTAATAAATTGATATTAAAGCAATTTTATCGAACATCGAAATTGAACTTATTAACATTATTGTTGATGTGAATCTTTGGAAAAAAAAACGGTATGAATATAAATATCAAAAGTTACAGAAAAAAGTAATATTATTATCGTTAGGTTGAAATTTTTTCCTGTTTGAATATAATTTCTTTTGCACACTATGCAACATGTTTTATACTATTATTATCTATTAAGTCATCAAAAAAATTATTTCAATAGATATAAATAATTATAATATATAATCACAAATTATTTTCTTACAAAAATGAAAAAGTATCTATTCATTCACGAAAATATTGGTTTAACTTCTCAATTAGAGAAATTACACAGTACTTAAAGTCATTTACAATAAAAATTAATAAATATTGAATGATTTAAAAATAATATCTCAAACATTTATGTCTATCATTGTCAGTGCACGAGATGGTTTTTTTCCTACGCAGATCTTAATTATTTTTAACGAGTTGTACTTAATTATAACATAAAACCTGAATATTCATGTTGATAATAACATGTATAGTAAGTAGTTATTATGAAATCATAAAATCCCGGGTCTTATAAATCGCAAATAATAAAATACGAGTAAATAAATATTAATATAAACGTTTCATGAATAACGGAGAGTACCTATTTAATAATCGTTTCGATTGTGTGCGTTGACATTTTTATTTAAATAAATATTAATCCGACAATCGTGTAAAATAATTTATTAATTTATATATATATATATATATATATATATATGTTTTTTTTTTTAATTGAAAAATAAATAAATGGTTTATTGTGAATTTTACGTTTGGAAAGTCGGGACGGGGATCTAGATTATCGCCCTATAATCTTAACGGCAAAGTGCAATAAACAACCTCCAGGAGCAGCTATGGCGCAATAAAAAAAGAAACAGCAAAACAAACGACACCATTCAATGTATTTTTTATTCTTTATGATTATCACACTTGTTGTCGTTATATAGTTTGTATATAATAATAATAATATGTTCGTTATAATACCTGTTATACATTTGTTGTTGTTCGCGCCACTCCGACACACACGCACACTCTCAGACTTGAGATGTTCACCCATCATTATTATTATTATTATTATTAGAGTATGGTTTTATTTGCTGAGTCTCGTGGACTTAATACTTCTCGCTCACAGTACTTCGTTTACCTCATTCATTCAAATAGCGTAGTTTAAACTTACCTTCGATTGCAAACCCATGACAGCATCGTTTTCGTACGTATAATTACGTTTGCCCGGTGTAATCGAGTGCAGGGGGAGGGGGGGGGATAATTGATCAAAAAAAAAAAAAAACATCGTAATATAGTCATGTCGCCCCTTGGCAAATCGATCGGAAAAACAAGGGTCTTTTTTTAAGGGTGGAACACAGCGCCGCAAAAATGGTGAATAATCTAGTGGGTAATTCACCGTGCGCGAGTGCGTATTATTATATTCCTAAAGGGCCTGTACGCAAAATCCCTCTTTTGTTCCGTGCGCATGACTCTCGAGACACGGCCAGATGAGTAACAAAAAAGCACACGTCGTCGTCGTTCGCATATAATAATAATAATCAACGCGTAAGTCCTACGCCGCCGTCGTCGATGGTGGTAGTGTTCGCGCGAATATTCTGCAGACAACGACGCTTGTCTCTCAGGCGGACAAAAAACAAAAGTTATTCTTCGAGGTGGGGGGGGCTCAAGGTCGTTTCCGTATACGCATAGGCACCGTTACGGTTATTTTATAGGGCTGTGAATTGCAGACGACTCGCGAAGGTAGGTAGGTTGCGTTTGAAAGAATGAGTCATACGTCAATTTCTACGAATGATATGTGTAAATTTCTACACAAATATAAAAGTGATATGTGTAAGTTCCTACATCGCACACTAATCTTACATCAATCGTTGATCTGTGATTGTCGGAACAGATGCGGAGTAGATGATCAGTTTCATCATTATTATATTTTTTGAAGACATTATCATCAGTTATCATTAGTTATCATCATTGAGTAGGAACTTATGTATATAATTTTTCCACCATGTAGGAACAACATGTGTAATTTTTTTTACCTGCTAGGTCTTGCGTAGGAACTTACATTCGCCCATGCGTTTTCCTTCACAATCCGCCATTTCCAAAATGTATCGCATTACTTTGTTGTACATCGTCTTGAACATATTGTTTTAATACCTATGCAGGCCGTGTCGATTTGTATACTAATTCGAATATGGATGCCACGCACCCGATGACGTTGAGAATTTTGTTGATTAATTTTTCATCATCCGTCGGAACATTCGAACGATACTCGTCAACACGTTGATGTTGTTGTTGTTGTCGTCATTGAATTTCTATATGTCGCGGCTTTCCAAGTAGAGCTGACAATCGCCGTTAAAAATGCGTAGACCGAGTGGCGCTAAAATCGAAAGTCAAAACTTCAAAGCGCCTGTTTGCGCTTGATTCGGGCCGTAAAATTGTTTATCTTTTCCGCAATTTGACAGTGCTGCTGTAATTTATAACCCGCTCGATTCCGAAACTGTTGGTAATGGAGTTGAGCAAAAGTTTTTTACTCTCAACTTCTTTTACCGGCGGATGCAGCTTGCCATCAGTGTTTCATATTATATATTCCATTGTACATTTTGCGGAACATCGTAATAAGCGTTAAAGTTTATCAATTGTTAAACAATATATACAGTCGGCACCAAGTTAAAATGTATTATCATACATATTATGTATACTAATTACCGTTTCAAAACAATAATTATTCGTAAATTTTTGCCCGAATAAGTATATTGATGTATGAATCAGATAAGTGGCATGCTAGTAAATAATGATCTTTACACTGGAAATATTAAATAAAATCTATGTAGGTATACGAATATTTTTTTGGTGTTTACTATTATAAATTTGGTTTTACATAATTTGTGTACTTGAGCGTTTACAAAAAAATATTAATTCAATGAGCAAAAAGTCAATTACAGTCGATTGATATTTTCTAAAATTATAAACTAAATATAATTTTGTTTTAATAATGACTAGGTATATAATCTATAATGATTGAAGTCATTTTTTTTTCAGAATTACTATGTTGGCTAGTAATCAATTTAGTGATATAGAACCATTGGTTTAGTCACTTATAGTTAATATGATATGTCGATATTATTAACGAAATGAGTTAAGATCCAAAATCAACTTTATATTATAGTGCAATTGATTGAATTTTCTCTATAGATATGAGATGCCTTTGCTTAATCATGTATTATTTTAATGTAGGTATCTATTTTAGCATATATTGTACTGGGAATTATTTTTTTAATATTTTATTAGAAATACTACACAATAGTAAGAGTGTATCATAGTTGAAATAAATTAATTTCAAATGACAACAAGTACACATAATGTTATAAATTAATATTGTTAAAATAAAACATTTAAAGAATTTTTGCTCTACGAATATAGTTTTTATCATGGAAACGAGCCAATTTTAATGAAATTGAATTCCCCGAATCACAACCATTCTAATTTACACACCGGTAGAGGTATTATAGATGTGTTTGTCATTAGTTTTTTTTCGTTTGAAATTTAATCATCCATATAATAATATTGTGTTCTTAACACAGTGTAACCTTTAATAATAGTCGCCTGTCGCGTACGCATTATGTATATCAAATATTATAAAAGCCTTTTTTTTTTGTTTTTTATAATTTGTTCGAAAAACCAATTGTCTTGTCATTATACTGTCGTATAAACTATTAAAGAAGCATGTCAAACATGATCGAGCATTATTTTACGCTTGATTCCGCGTGTTACTCATGGTGGGCATGTGTGTGGCTTAAGGAATACGGTACAAAACGCCTCCGTTCCGACACTGAAGGAAAGCGAAACGCGCATACTATATGTATATAAAAATAAATATTAATAACGATATTACATAATGAATGCTATCCCGTTGCCCATGTTTGGATGTCCACGGCTGCGCGGCGTGTCGCCGTCGTGTATCATTTCCTGCGAGATTTCTTAAATTAGACGCCGGAGGCAATAAAATTAAATGACCGCGGGGCGAGACGTGCGGAGGAGAAAAAATATACATTACGGGTGACAGAGAGAGACAGAGAGTGTGTGTGTGAGAGAGAGAGAGAGAGAGAGAGAATGAGTGAGGGGAGGGAGGTGTAGCGAGAGAGTCGAAAGGAACTCGAAGCAAAAATGAATATAAATACGTTCTTTCGGTGTTGCGTACTCGTGTAAAGAAAAAAAAATGTATGGAAAAAAGAAAACAAGAAAGTCGAAAAAAAAATATACACACCGTTGAGAAAACGGAAAACAACACGTCGCAGATCTATTTATAAAGGTCATTCGGCCGAAGAAAGACGGTTGTGGGGGGAGGGGGGGTCACAATATGTGTTGAGCGTGTGTGCCGTGTGTTTGGCCGAGGGACG
>JACXSJ010000130.1:176015-237832 GCA_014851325.1 Pentalonia nigronervosa | reverse complement strand
GCCATATGAACCGCTCATCATTGAGTTTCGTTGTGGTTCGAAGGGTTTGCTAGTTCTGCGTTATCGTGTCGAGGATGTCTCTCGTCCCGACTGCGCGGAAATCGTCCGATCCGCGTCGCGCGCGACCGCGACCAAATTCCGCGCAGACATAGTTTCAAACTCGCATCACACTTACATACACCCACCGTGTACGTTTTGATTCTTTCGCGGTCGACTGGACCGCAATAATTGTTTAACGCAAAACACAATATACCTATGTAAAACACGCGTGTCGTACGTATCGTCCCCGTCGGTGGTATGACGAAATTTCGTGTTTGGCGGACCGTGCAGGCGGTGCAAGTGGTCGAGACGGTTGCTGCAATTGTACGCCGCCGTGTGGTACAGGCGGTGCTTGAATTGAAAAAAAATTATAAGGGGGATGCAAAAGTGTAAGAAAAAAATGTGACTGATAATATAAGTGTCTTATTGATTAGAATACAATTAGAAAGGAGTACGCATAAATATTTTCTAAAAAGAAGTGGGACTCCGTTCTCCCCGCATCCTCTCTCAATTCAAGCACTAGGTAAAGGGGTGTAACAGAGATAACAAGTAGCGACGGACGCGACTTCCGCGTGTCCGAAGACTTGTCTGTCTTAATCCGTAGAGATGTTTAATCGAAATCGTCTTTCGTTTTAATATTATGTCATCAATCATTACACGACGATTGTCGTCCGTCGTAATAATAATTATTTTATCATTAAAGCATATATAGAGTAAAACCTATCACGTGGTTACCACTCGTCGGTTTTTACCATTACCATTACACACACGGCAGTACACGTCAAATAATAACAATAAGGTACCTACTTATACGTAACACCTATAGTCGAATTCCGTTTTTGCACACGCAAAAATAACAACGACCGAAAGAAAAACATCTCGAATGAGGTCTGACGGGCCCGCAACGCGTGTCATGTTGACCTTTAAAATTTGTTTAATAATAAGTGTTTTTCGTTGGCGGTCGAATGGGCTACGTGAGATACGTTTTTCGACACTATAATATAGGTACACAAGACGTGTCGGCGTTTTCTGCGTTTACTCTCATTCGTATATACGACACGTTACCGGTGTCAAGTCTCTAAGGTGCTTATAGATGCTGTATCTATATACGTGTGGGACAGTCGGTTGGAGCCGCGAGAGACGACGATCGGTGGTCGATTTGCTCCCACAAATCGAGAGTCCGTTGTGTTTTCAAGCAAGTCCATCGGTATACACATAATGTACAATAATATAATGTAACATATATGATACGGCGGAGTGCAGACTTCGGCAAAACATGATATTATCATCGCATGACAACTAGAGGGGAAGGGCAGATTCGATATATTTTCAGTTTTATTGTTTCGCCGCTCTATTCATTTGTAAATTATTTATATTCTGCCGCTGGTCGAAAGTTTAAAAGCACAAATTTGTTTTTTTTCTTTTTTGGTAAATAATAATAAACTCAAATCGGATACCCATAACGTGATATATCACTTTTATTCGGGTAACTCTAGAAAAATTGTATAAGAAAATATATAATATATAAATAAAATAAAATGCGAAACAAACTTGGTCGTCCCGACAGTCTTACATAATAATATTTAGTTTGATACGTGGAATTCGACCGTCTTAAAAATAGTCGATCCTCCATTTCAGTTTACGAATGTCAAACTTTTCATGTATTTTATTTTACGAAAGTTTTTTTGTGAATTAATTTACCGCAAATTATATATATATATATATATATATATATATATATATATATGTGTGTGTGTGTGTGTAATATCGTACTTATTTTTTTTCTTAGTGCTCGGAAATTATGAAGTATAGTTAATAATTCGGTTGAAAAAATAATAATCAATACTCAGTTAGAAATTTTAATTATTATTAATTATAGAACGAAAATATTTTTGATGTTATAGTCATCAAAGATTATATTATTATCACCACATTGTCTCGAGTTTCAACATCGTATTATTATTATTTTCCATGATATTAACTGGGATTTAACTGTGAGCTATAATAACGATGCGGACTAAATTATATTCCCGGGGTTCATCTGCAATAGAAGTAAAATGGAAAGGGGTGAAAAACATGTGCTTACGGATAATGAACACAGTTTGTTTTGATCAACCGATCAGGTTTTTTTTTTTAAAAACATAGCCGGTCATTATTATTTATTTTATAAAAAAAAGTATAAAACATGTATGTTTTTAATCTGACAGAATGCCTTTTTTTTCGCGTAAATATAGATCGTTTTTAATTAACAGAAACACTCGTCTTCGTAATAACAGTAGGTAGATGTACATGCAGTTATATTTTGATGAATGATGGATTTATATACGTTATATATATATACGAATCGGTATAAATAATAATAATGAGAATGAACGAATAAAATATAACGTTCGTTACCGAATACATATTATAACGAACACTATATTAATCGTTATATTTTATTTCAAATTCGAACAGTAGGTATCTACCTAAAGCAAGAAATTATTGTTATAATTAAATTTCCCGTTTTAAAACAAAATCAAACAACATGTATAAAAATCAAAGTAATAATTGAATTATAATATTGACTAGTAGACCATTATGAACGATCTGTACTTTGAAATTATATAAACGCTGAAAAGATTTTTCTAGTAATTCAGTTTTAAAAAATAATTATACGACTGTCCACGTTGTTCTTGAAATGTCAAAAGTTTTTAAGTCAAAGTTGCAAGACATCGACTTCTTGTGGCCAATCTCTTTTTTGCACTACACGTTATAAATTGACACAGCGATGACGGGATTTTAAAATTTTTGTATTCAATTAAAACTAACGAATTATCTGTCAGCGAATTTAAAAGTTTTGAATATAAGTATGCAGGTACGTAAGATAAAACTCTGCCAATATGAACATAATTTTGATCCATTACCCCTAGGCAGTGATGGAGTAAACGTGTAACTACGACGGGGATCGAAATCGTACTTATATTATAATGATATCATCATTTTTGTTGTTTATGCGTCATATCATTACCCCTATTTTGTGGCGTGAACGCATTTGCGGAAAACATAATAATGATATTACATTGTCATCGAAAAGTTACTGTCATTCAACTTAGCTGCGTGTACAACATGTCGTATGCGACGAACAGAACGATTTTTGGGGTTGGGTCGTCATCGATGGGGTTCGTCGGTCCGGTGTAGAAGGAAGCGACTATTGAACCGTCACGCGGATTTCCACTGTTTGGCGAGTGAATTTCGCCGATCGAACAAAAACGCATCTGTGGACCATCCTATATAATAGTCATTGTCCGGGGGGGAGGGGGGGGTACAATCGGAGGCCGAATTACGAAGAATGCCGTCGTCGCGTGACAAGTCCGAGTGTCGCACACTTGACCGCGTTCGGACGGAGAGGATAAAAAACACGCACCCTCCCCTTTTTTTGGGTGTGGCGGGGTGGGAGAGGGGAGTGACACGAAAAAGTCGCTCTTGACAACAACGACGACGACGACGACGACGACCACGGTATGTGACGCGGTATGTGGTTTTTACCACGCGCGGCGGACGACAGAAATTCCGGTCGAACCCGCCGGTCGGACTCTTCCGGTGGGGAAAAAATCGTTTTCTCGCCGTACAATATCGATTATTCGGTGTTAGTGTTACGTCAACGACAGGCGAATGATCGCGGCGGTGGAGGTCAACATCGCTGTTGTAACCGCGAGCGAATATTGCTCGTGCGGCGCCGCGTACATCAATAATTGGCTTAATAGTTTGCGAAAACCGACCGAAAGAAACGACGGACATTGCGCCCCATGTATACACGTGAGCTCGTCGAAAATTACACACAGCTGCGCCAGTAAATGTCGATGTGTACGCGAAGTCACGTATCGTGGCGTTGTTGTTCCCGTCGAAAGTTAATACCGAAAGTGAAAAGGAAAACGTCAGAAAACCGTGTGCGCGGGAATTCCGAATCAACCGCCGAATCAATTTGCGCGGTTCTCGCATCATACGTTTCCCGAACACATTATAATAATATACAAATAATGTTCGAAACGAATATAGCTGTGACAGCGATTGATCCGTATACGCGTTTTTGTTTGAAAACAATTATTATTTGAATTCTACGCGTTTAAGCCACGCGCTTCGATATTTACATATTATTATTATTCGAGAAATAAAACGTCAAGTATTAAGACGACAAATACCGGGAAAATACTGCTTTTTTCTCGCCACCGTACAGAATATAATGTGTTTTTCTTTTTCTGTTTTCTAATTTTGGAATTCCCGAAATGTCTTACAAAACCGTTATGATGGTATTCGGTACTAAACGGAAATTCCACCATGACCTTAATTCCTCCGCGTATTTAAAATTTTAAAACGAAAATAAGTCTGGAGTGCACCGGTGGTATTACGTATAAGGTACACGCCCGCCGCCGCAGCCTTCAAATAATAATAATAGGCATGCGGTTTGACGGAGAGAGGAATATTATTGACGTAAAAGTAGCAGCGGGTTGCATGTGCGTCAAAGGAATGGGAATAATAAAATATATATATATATATATATTTTTTTTTTGTAGCAGTCGTATTTTCCTTGACGTTGTATAAATATATACACTTTGAATTCTTTAAGATTTTTTTATATATTGAAATACGACGCGCCTCTGGAGCGCACGTAAATATTCCAGCCGTGAAAATCGAGATCCAACAATATATTATATATGCGTATAAATTGCAGTATATATATATATATATATATATATGTTATATTAAATGCGCCCGCCACACACACTCGCGCAGCAGACTTATAAGGATGCACGGCATTGGTTACGGTGGCGGCGAAGGAAATATTATTAGGTCCTGCAGGACTTGTATTTATTCGTCATTATTTCATTTTTATTGTCGTGAAAACGGATAGGAAAAACGCGTGACTACGGTACGGCGGTGACGATAAAAATTTGGCGCACACAAATAAATAAATAAATAAATAAGCGAACAAACAAATAATAAAGTCCCCGTATATCCTCCTCCTCCGGAAAGGAGGAAAAAATATGAAAAAAATAAAAAATAAATACCTCGAGTGTGTGTGCCTCCCCCGACCCGCTGTAAATCCTTGGGGGATCCCGCGTATGCAATAAAATCAAAAGCAATAAAACTTTACTATTGGGACATTATTTTTTTTTCTTTAACTTTGACCGCGTTTACAGTTATCAGACTCTAAATCTGATGGTTTTAACCCTGTCCCTGCCGCGTGTGTCCCGAGGCTCTCTCATTCCGTCGTCGTGATGATGGAGGCACGTAAGTCGTAGACAGTCCCCTCTGTGGTCGTGCGGTATTGTTACTGTTATCATGTACTTAATAATATCATAATATAGTTTTGGTGGCGCGCACTTTGGTATTTTATAACATACGCAACGCATCATACAGGCTCTCTTTATAAATGTAATATTGTTTTATTTTATTGTTATGGATTTTTTATTCATTGGTCGCGAAATTAGCTACCCGTTTGACAGTTATTGTCAAAAATGTTTTTGTACATATTATCATGCATACACGGTCCTCGTATAATAGCTGTAAACGTCAATGTATAGTTTATAATACATGGAAAATATTTGCATTGGCTTTTGGTTCACGTGATATAAACATAATAAAATAATGATAACAATATTATAATCGAATCTCGTACATTTTATTTCCGGAATAGTTTTAAAATATTTTTTTTTTTGTTTTCTCGACAGGACGCCCAAAGTGTGAGAGCATAACACCACCTTTGTCGTCGCCTTCTTCTGATTCTTCGTCATCTCCTTCTTCGCTGCATACTCCACCGTCTCATCACCGTCAACGGCTTTGGTGTTTTGAACGTTTATCGTGCTATAGTCTAAGTCTACGTCGTCGGCGTCGTCGTTTTAAAAATCTGCCCATCGCGCGCCTCGTCGATTTCGGCTAATATCAGTCACAGTGTCCGACTCGTGTCCGTTTAACTTTCCCAGTCGTCAGAGTCGTGTCCGTCCGTCCCGGGAAAATCGGCGCCGGAACTCCCGGAGTCCAGACGCCCAGACGTCGCGCCCATGCGACCCGATTGGCCAGCGTCCCGGAACCCGGTCGAGATGTTACACACGCTGAACGCGTTGGCCTCCAAACTGTCACCCACTCAGGTCCAGAACGTCGACGGCAACGCCAACAGGATCGCCGCAGCCGCCGCCGCAGCCGCCACAGCTCTGACCACTCTGAACGGCAACAGGTATTTATTATACATGTGAATAATATTGTGTATAGAGGCAAAGCACTTTTTTGTCTGTTTTTTTTTTCTGCTGGTTTTCATTCGATTTCTTTTGCTACTGCAGACGAGTATGCCGCGGTGTCGTATTTTGACGGTCATTTTAAATTTTCGTACCCCGCGGTCTCGGACGCGGGCGCCACACTAGTTGCGGTGGTTTTTGTAATGAAACGCATTCTGTTCGGTTTTTTCATTCGCGCAAATGAAAAATCCGCGGTCTAGTATTATAATATATTTTTAATAACATTCGTCAGTAGGTCATCTCCTGTGCTGTTCTTGTATTATATTATTATAAAGCTTTCTATAAAACAATGGTCACTTTATTTTTTTATGCTTAACTAAGTTTTTTTCATTTATTATTAATAATACCGTTATAGCGTTTTTCGTTGAATCACCGTGAGTTATTTTTTTCTATCTTTATTATAATGTAATATCATTTTTATTTATTTTTTTAGCGATTCCATGAAATAAAGTGTTTTTCTTTAAAAAGAAAATTTCTAATAAACTAGCTAGAATATCTTACGATATAGATAGCGCAATGGACGAAAGTGTTTGTTTAAATATTTTATAATTTTCTGAAACGCGTTATAATAAATTTCACAGGATTACACACCTCATTGTACTCTAAAGCTTTGTTTTAAGTACTAAACAATAATTATTACATTGAAACGGCACGATCCTCGCGATGGAAGGAACAATTTATGAGCTGAGGAGTAATTTCTAAATATGCAACCATTGGTTAAGATAGAGAAAGGGAAACCTAGTAAAATGATATTTGCATAATAGGTGTTTAAAATAAAACAATACTTAATCAGCGAATACGAAACTTTATACTAGGTACCTATAAAATTAGTTAATAACTTACGTTAAAGTGGAGCATCAGGGCAATCAGATTACCTGCATGACATTAAATAAAAATATGAACAATTTAAAAACAGTTTAAACTGTTTCTACATAATATATAATAAACTAAGTGGAAGTAAAACTTTTGATGGTTCTCCGGGGACGGTTCTTTAAAGGCAGAAAAAAGGGCAATATTTAAAATTGTATTTTATATTTTTACTCTGGTGCATGATACAGCGTTGTTTATTGATATATTATAGTACCGATCTTCGAGAGAGACTAATGTATTTTCTAAAATTCCTGGTTCACCCCCCCCCCCCCGGATACTTGGTATTCGTGACGACGACGACGACCATCACCATCACGACAAATAGTAGACGTTCGACCATTTTTGGACGTGGATTATTTGTGGTCGGCGATGATCGAAGAAGGACCGTAGAGAGGTTGTGAAAGGGTAGCCGAAAGGAAACGAAGAATATGAAAGTAGGGAGTGGGGTCAGGTTGTGGGATGGCTAAATACGTGTGTGTGTGTGTGTGTGTATGCTTTTGGAGAATTCAGACGCAGAATATGAATATATCATGAGTTTGACCAATGGTTGGCAGGAAATAAGGACGACGCAAATGAAAGCATTGAAAGCCACCTTTAGACCACTGTCGACCTCAATACAATATATATATATATATTAATATTATATATTATGCATGTATAAACGTCCCAGCTTATTATTATTTAGAAGAATAACTGAGTAGGTTAGGTATAGAACAGCACTCCTTCGCTACACTATCATAATACTATGGCATGGCCTTACCTTAGTGCAGTTATTAGTTTTTATAGATCAATATTTCCTCCCTGTCGCCGTCGAAGGGGATATTTATTTATGTTTTATTAAACGGTAACGAGGAATTCGCGTGTCGCTCCGACGACGACCCTTGTTCGGCCTTCGATGGCCACGGCCTACAACCCACATAATAACCCACATAAACAGACACGTCGATTTTCGCCCCCTCCCCCCGCGGAGACTATGCAAAATTATGTGCACTATAACGGCGCCGCGAACCGCATTAAAATATTTAGATTGTCCGTGAGAAGACGCGGATGGAACACGGAAAACGGTTGATTAAGCCCTCTGTGTGGCGGGTTAAAATAAATCGTACGCGCAACAGTCCACTTCGCAGCGCACACACAAGACGGGATAGGTATCTGCGAAATTTCGACGAGTTTACGTCTAATTGGCTGCCGTTCATCAATTATTAGTCTCTTAAGACGAATTCAAATTATTCCCCTTGTGAATGCGTGCGGGCGCGAGCGAGCTTCTGATAGAGTTTGTGGTTTGCGTTTGTGTTCCTTGGGAGGATTTATGTGGTGCGCACTTGTGAACGCTCTTACGTTTTCACCCACTCGCCTTATTATTACACCCTCCGCGGTTCACACCCTGTACCTACGCCGTCGGGTTAGTCGCGGAACGCATTACTACAATGCTCCATGTCCGTTCGTTTTAATTTTTAAACGCACTTGCATACGTGTAGGTACGCATTTATATGGCAAACCGTATTATAACGATACCGGTTAAAAGAACAGCGAAAAACAAAAAAAAAATTTTTTTAATGAATTTACTCACAGACTCACGCACCGACGAATATTACTTGGACTCGAGCAAAAATGTGAATTTAAAATCGCAAACCGCACATCGATGAAAACGAATATCGCGTCACTACGGATTTCTTACCATATTTTTCTGTTACGTTATTATTAATTTTTTTTTTATTGGTCTATTTCATTTTTTAATTGGTCCAGCTTTTATATTTTCCTTAGTCATAAACAAAACAACGACGTTAATTGTTTTTCTGTCGATTTATTTTTGTATTTTCTAGAACTGTTTACAGCAATCAAATAACTATTATAATCCACTGCACACACTATCACAAACATTGTGATATACACCCAAAAATTTATTATTAATTTGTATTTTTCAATTAATTTCATTTAATTAAGGCGTATTTGATAGTGTACGTTATGATTAAACAATACTTGCTTATACTGATCAATTCGCTTGGAAGGGATGCAGTCTGATATGTAGTGGTTTCAGCGCTTTGAATCAGTCAGGTTAATTGGTTTTGACTTTCGTTTTTCTGCTTTACCAATAACTGCCTGCGTTTTATTATGCTCCCGTCAATTCAAGCATTTTACCGGGGATTTCGCTGTCAACTCAATTACTCTCCTGTCGTCGTAGCAGTCATGGGTGAATACTGAATCCAAAGGATTCGTCGGTACGTTTACACATGCAATGAAAAGGTTTCGAGGGGATTTCATGAAAACCCAAAACCTATCGTTTTCAATCCGACGTAGTAGTGTAGAGGTGATGGTGGGCCGTGCAGAATAAAATATATACCGTCGGAGATCATTGAATACAAATGAATTTGCTACAGGTACATTAAAGATTAGTAAATATTGGATTCCCTTGTCAAAAGAAATAAGAAAAAAATACGATAATAACTACTGTCTATATTGATCGTCCTTTTAAAAGTGATAATGGTACACTGTAAATCTGGAAAATCGATTATCGATGATGCTGTTGTTAATTCGTACCAGGAACATATATACCACACGACAATGGACTAAAAAACGTATAATAATATTATATAAATTATATCGCAGCAATAATAACATGTACGTTGTACGATCAATAATTATCATTATTATCTTTGAACATTTCACTAACGATAACATGCAATGTCCTTTCTCCAAATATATATTGCATATATATTCCAACCGGAAACGTTTGAAATGTAATTCACTCATTGGACAACACTGTTATTTTAAGATTACAGTCGGTTACCTTCGAGTACAGTGTGTACACCCAATGCCCCTTTTGCAAATAAAACCAGCCAAAAGTTTAATATTCTGAGTAAAACCAACCTTTGTTTAACAGTATGTATAGGTTCGCACCTCTTTGATTACACACAGCTCAAATTTAATGTAAATACGTCTGTTATTATATGTGCAAACAAACCGAAAGAGAACTCGATTAAGTGTGTTTCACATACATTTGTTTTGGGAAAGTTCGTAAGATAATTTCGAAATTAGACGCCACTATAATATACTTTGTAAACACATCCCCAGCAAACACGATTATTAATACCACGCTAATTGTCGATTTCAAAATCAGAGATTGTTTAGATCGATTAAACAATATATTGGGTATTGGATTTAGTATATCACCATTACCTATTATGGTTATGATTATTATTATTAAATTTAATTAATTATGCTTATCACGATTCTTTAGTGTTGTGTACTGTACAATAACTAAAATTAAACTATCGATTAAATGATTATTTCAACACGATATATCGACACAAATGCAAATGCGATAATTTATTGTTTCAGTGGTATAATATCATATCAGTTAAATAATGTAATTAAATATTTGATTAAACACGGAATCGCTATTAAGTTCAAAGTTATCTAGGTCATAACATAATATGACACCTTTTTAGTTAGATTATTATTAATTTTACCAAGTAGGAGGTATTAACAATATTCTTCAGACGAGACTTCATAATATTATATTATAGTCTTGTTGAACAAAGCTCTGTTGCGTGTGTTACATTACACGTACATGTATCGTATATCGATTGACATCAGATGAATATCATATAATTAACATGTATGAACAACGTTATACGTCTCGGCGTGTGCTTAAATATGAATACATTCCATGCGTCGTAGATATTACATTATGCTCATTAAATTATTACCCTTTAAAAACCCTTGGAGGTATTTCTCCCCCGTTTCGGAAATTCCGTTGACTGTTAAGAGTATGTGGTAAATAATTATAATAATACATGTTGTTGTTAATCTTTGGACAACCATGTGCAATGATTGCAGCTTTACGGTGGGATATTAAAAAATACACAAACAACATCGTGTGTTATGTGTAATAATACGAATTTGCATATTACACCCAACACGATCCCCTTCTCGATTCAGAAATCACTAAAACGTATACCGCCGCAGAATGTCAGACTGTAGGATGGAAAGATTTAGCGGGATGAGCTGTATCCACCGCACAATTTATGGCGTTATGACGACTGCAGGAAGAGTACGTAATGAATTATTCTCCAGTCGCGTAT
Organism: Pentalonia nigronervosa; assembly: GCA_014851325.1. Lineage (NCBI taxonomy): Eukaryota > Metazoa > Arthropoda > Insecta > Hemiptera > Aphididae > Pentalonia > Pentalonia nigronervosa. The sequence goes on along the minus strand of JACXSJ010000130.1, from coordinate 226,566 downwards.
TTTTGTTGTCGTTTCAGAATCTCATATTATAGAACGGCGATAATGGAACACGTTGTATTTAATAGAATGCTGTCTCCCAAACCTTATCACCCTTTCGTCGCTGCACACCCCACTCGATTTCTTATCTATGCGTATCCCTCTGTAGATGGCAAGTTTCCATGAGACTCAGATAACGAAAAATCGTGTGATGTGGCATCGTGCAGACTCGTGTGTATATTGAAATCCTCCATAACCACGACCGGATTTAGAGCTCTATGCGGATGAAAACTACTTGTTTTTTTCAACCTCTTCTGTCGTTTGTCATTTTCATGAGTTCGTGAAACAATGCCGTATAAATACTCGACACAATATAGTTTGGTTTCTAAGCAAGTTTTTCTGAGATAAAACATTTAAATAATTTACAAATATTTAAACTAAATTTAATTTTTATGTACCTACTTTACATACTAAAATACGTACAAGCGCATATGTAGAGAATAAGGTTAGGTTACTGTTGAAGCATTTAAATTAAATTCTTATATTATTAATCTTGTGGCACGTAATTCGTTTAGAAACAAAAAAGTACTCGGGTACCTAAAGTTATTTCTCTTTAATTAATTTCACTTTGTGTTCCCATTTTAATATGGTATTTTTTTTTTATTGTTTCAATTGAGTTTCGAAACTGTTGACTGACAGATAAACCACGATTAAATATTATTATTTTTGGTTTTAGATTCGTGCATCACTTTTTGCTGGTCCTTTTGATACGAACTAAGTTTTTATCCAAGAAATTGGACTTTTGAAGCTATTGAAACATTTATGAAAAACATTTTTTGTCCCATGCGATATCCATTGCATTTGAATAATACGATCCTTTTCCCATTAAATATCCCTTGCCATTGCAGCGCATACACAGAAACTCCCACGTATTCTATAAACATAATTAAACTATAGTGATTAATAATGCTTTATACGGCGAAACCCGTACGGGCTGGGTAAGTTTTAGCAGAAAGCAGCCCGAGAACGGGGACAACGATGACGACGGGTTATGACGGACATTGCCGCGCGGCTGCAATCCCTTTTATTCGATTTTCTTTATGGTGTTTACGTCCCTGAATCATTCAAAAGCATTCCAAGCCACTTCACTTGTATTATGCGGTGACGGCATTAGCTCTATGACACACACACACACACACACACACACATATATCTATAGGTATTGTATTCTCGTGCATCTCGTCTTGCCATTATATCCTACGGATTTGTCCATGCAAATGCAATAAGTAAAAACATCAGATAATAAGCCTTACCGTCGACGTCGGAGCTAAGCGAAGGATGAATACCCGACAGAGGGTGAGAGAGTGAGAGAGTGGGGGGGGGGAGTAAGATATAGAGTATGTAATTCTCAAAAACATCCGACGGAAAACGTAGGCATCGGTATCGTCGTTTTTCAGTAAAATATTATTCCCGATTATTGCCGGCGACCTTTCGTATACGCCATGTGGATTTACTCGCTATATATATATATATATAATGATAACAATTATTATTCATCGGGGTATAATGCGCGATCGCGCATACATGGCCGCATCACAAAATATCGTGGCAGATGCAACGGCGCGGCGCGGTTTCGGGTGCAGCAGTGTGGTGTATCGGTACGTTCGTGCCGGGCACGATTTGTTGATTTTGGACACACGGCAGTAGTTGGAACATTGCCGTCTCACAAACACACGCGGGTTCGGGTCCATAGTGTATACACACGCACGCACACGCGCGCGTTACCGGCCATAAAGTAGCGGCAAACAGTAGCATTGGCAGTATTATATTAGTGGGTAGGGGAGGTACGCGCGATGTGTGCGGTCGTCGTGGTTAGTCCGGATTCTCGAGCGGCAGAAACGTAAAACGATAAAGCGTATTGCGATAATAAAATTGATAACGCGGCGGTATAGATAAACGTAATAATATCATAGCATTACAGCCGCACACGAAAATCTATATCAGCCAGTACTCTCTACACGCGGCTACATCGCTATATACAACCTACCTACGGTTTATCCTATCCGTGTATTATATTATTATTACTATTACGCGTATACAGTAATATACCACCGACGACGTTGCCGCGTCGCGCATACGTCGTGCTCGAAATGAAAAATATCCAATATCCAATTACGCGATACCGTGGTGTACCGTATTAATATTAATAATACTGTACCGGGAAATCGGTTTTAATTGGGACGAGTAACGCAATACTATACAATATTGTGTATACATTGTTATAAACGAAAATCCGCGAGCTACGGCTTTCGCGTGTTGCGTAGGCGCCGCCCGCCCGACCCGCGTACACGTACCGAATAGCATTTTTTTTTTTTTTTTCACTTTTTCGTATCGATATTATATCATTACGACGAGTAGGTAAAATTTAATAATGTAAATGCCCGTGCTAACGAAGAAAATGTAATAACACGCGTTGCCGCTTTAGAAACCTAAAACCGTACGCCGGCAATCGCAATAACGACCAAACGTGTACATTATTAAGCGATTTTGTGCCCAAATAATAATAATATATTGTGTAATAAAACACAATAACAATAAATGTTTTTTTTTATTTTTTTATTTGTTCTCCGAGGGGAAAAATTATAATACGTTTATCTTACATAAATCAAATATCAATATTTTTTTTTTTATTTATATACAGAAATATATTATCGGTTTAACAATACAATACAACTAAAATTATTAATATTTATGTATTTAGTTAATACGAGTACCTAACGGACTACGGCTATTCATTTGTTATGCATTTGTAATTTGTTCTCGCAGTAACCAAATTGTACTTTTTTTCAAGAATTTTGAAAGACAGGTCTTATAATATCATGTTTAATGTCCAACGGTAATATATTATAGATTTTTGGGCCTATGTATAATTTTTATGGTTTGTGTTAGATTTCTATGCACGGTTGGTACATTAGATAATGGTATAGTATTATATTCATATTCAATTTTATGTGTGAGATTATTATTTTTGATAATGCAAAGTACAGAAGCTTTGAAGAATATTTTTTTCACTGGTAGTACACATTCATTTCGGTATAAAGGTATTTTGTGTGATATCTCGATTCCATTTAAAATAATTTTGTATATTGTATTTTTAATTATTTTCGTCGGGTCAACCATTATTGTTTCATAATAATAGGTAACTCACCATATAGAAATTGTAAATTAAATTTTAGATTATATTAATGCTTGATACTCTGCTATGATTTACTCGAATTCTAAGACATCAGTTGGATTTTCGGAAGCATTCGCTATTTTTATTAATTTAATAACCGTTACAAGTTTAAAATGTTCATTCCGTTCAAAATTATTATTAGGCGTTTCTATACCCAAAATCGAACAGGTATTCAATATTTTAATAAAAGTTTGGTTTTACATACATCGAGATTTAAACACACATTACCGTACACGAATATACAGGTAGACTTTGATAAATTTGATATTTATTTGGTTTGTATCATTATATTATGTATATCAGCGGGCGTGGATGACAGAGTAGTCCCTCGAGGTACACCACGTCACCACACAAAATTGAAGATTCTAGACTCCATTCATTGTTTATTCGTTATTTATCACATATTATGTTAAAATATAATGCAATGGTGTACACAGCGGTGTGTACGCCTAAACGTACTCTGTAGGTACACAAACACAAATCGTCCGACCTTTGATACGGCCGTTACGACACGACGGTGCGGCGATGGTGGTGGTCCACACGCGTAGTAATTGTTTCATTTTTGTACGATAATTAATTTTTAATGAACAATTTGTTTATAGGCGAGAACGGTGTTGTGCATTTGTTTTATACTCCGGATAACGTATGCGTCGATACGCGGCGACTGCCGGTGTTTTATTTTATATATTGACGGGCCACTATAATACACAAAAATTAGATAATTATTGTCTAATAATGTATGGGTGTTATGTACACCCAACTTTACTTGTAGTTGTTTATAATAATAATGTAGTAATATTAATTAAACGATGCTGCTACTTTAACAATATAATATATGGGTAAACGGCATATAAAAATAATATAAACAACGAGATGGATACAAAGGAAATACAAAAACATCGACAACAGCTATATAATTATCTGTTAAATAAATGAGGGTGCTCATTGCTAACGCTCATCGTCCCATTAGTCGGCTGGTTTCTGCTACAATTCATGTTGTAGAGCGGCAACGGCGATGGAAGCGGATGACCTAGTGTATCGTTTATCAGAAAATTTATCGAGAAAAATTACTATGCCCCCGTCGGACGTGTAAGTGCACGATAATCATAATAATATTAATAATGATCGTGTCGGACGACTGCCGCCTGTTGTAGGGCGCAAACGTCGGACCTGTATAGTCGAATTACGATTTGTCCGTACACGCGCCAAACGTTTTGCACGCTCATCAGACGCAAGTCGGAGCGCAGTTAATTGTTGTGTGTACACGGTATTAAAATTGCGTATAATAAAATAATGATATTATACATACACGAGATGACGTTATTCGATATTGCCATAATGCGTTTCCGAATAAATACTTTTTCGCCGCTTTTCGGTTGTCCCGTTATAGGCATAGTAGATATTATAATAGATTACGTAGTAGATAGTTTAGTTAGGTACTCGTGTGGAATAATATATTTTTGTTAGGACGTTGTTTTTTGATTGCTGTTGAACAAAAATACCACGGAACACGATAACTGGTTGTGGCACTAGATAAAATAATTAAATTAATAATATTATATGGTACCTGCGCGCCGTTATAAAACCACGAAAACAATAATAATAATTAGCGTCTCTAAAACGAAAATCATCAAACAACGACGGCCGCTGTGGTGGATATTACGATATACAATAGCAGGCAGTGTTTAAAATGATTATTTTATGCTCATCCGATCATGATCAATATTATATTGTTTTCACACAATGGTTTACGATTTGCGTGTGGGTTTTCATTGACACGATTTTATAAACAGTATTCGTTCTACTCGATGGTCTGCGCTTAATCTATGGCGTGTGTGACCTCGGCCGTTAAAATGTTCTAAATTATGACGCAATTATCTAATCTGTAGTAAGTATAAGTATTACTGTATTAAGTACCTATAGGTACACACGCAGTACGTGTTTATTACGTTTTTCTGTAGTTATGAATATATTATTATTGTTTTCAAAGTAGTCTGTCGTAGTAGCAATAATATAGCGTTCGCATAATCTAGATTACAGTACGTTTTTTTTTTGTGGTGGTATCACTGCGAGCCGTAGTGTTTCGTTTTTCCGAAATTTTCTTTTCAATCTTGCCAATACACCCATATATCTACTACCTATGAAGACGTCGGAAAGTTTTTGCGTCGCCGCCGCCGCCGGTTTGACACGGTACACAAAAATATAATTAATATGTTTTACTGCGACGGGGACGCACAAACTCGCGATGATATACACAATGGTGTTGTGCCTTTAAAGAAACACCATCGTCGCAGATTCGTACGTCGTCGACACGAAACATCGCAAACTCTATGCAGAGGAGATTGTTATGATGCGCGAAGACTCCCGACGCCAAATCGTATAAAAATCGTATTTTTATCATTGACGCGGTGAAATTTTTCACGCCACGAATGGATTTCAAAGCGACCATACTTTCGTGGCCGATTCGTCGTCATAATATTATATTATCTATGTGTTACGTCGGAAACGTCTTTTGCGCGAGCTTTCCTCAAACAATATACCTAATATAAAATGTACAGCGGTGTAACGCGCGATTCCTCTGTTATTATATTATTTCACTCGAACGTGTATAACATTATTGTCCGACATTTCGAAGCAAAAGAGCGGTCTCACGCCAAGTTTCCGAAGTATATGTATAAGCGGCGTGTATGCGTAATAATGTGTTCGGCTCGGCGGCAAGAAATTTCGTCTCTCTTTCTGAATAAAATATGCGAACACCGAAGTAGGAGTGTATTATAATAATAATAATATATAGTCGTGACGGAAAGTGTATAATAATATAATATCATACAATGCGGTTTTCGCGTGGAAACGGAGTCGTTTCCTTTTTATTATTATTCGGTTAGGTGTGTCCAAAATCAATTTTTACCCGAAACTCTGGCCGCGCAAGTCTCGACCGTATATTTATATCATTATGTGACTGACAAGTCGGTCGATTGTCGGCCACGACGGTAGATTTTTTTAAGTAAAAACTTTCCAGTCGAATCCTGCAATGACTGTTCTTTTTTCGCTTTTCTGGTTTACTCTGCATGCTATATACAGCAAGTATCTGCTATCAGGGCTTAACGTCGAATTTGGAAAGGCGCAAGCACGACACACTGTATACCACTGTCTACCACTATATACCACTATGTACCACTATATACTACTATATACCACGGACCTCGGGCGTAGTCGACTTTGAAAATTGAAACGTCATAATAATTATTGTTCCGATCGGCCGCGACGACGACGCTCACGTGCAAAATACGTAATTATATTATTTTATGTCGAAAAAGAAAACGGTTAGTTATTATTATTATTATTCGTCGTAATAATAATATGCAATCGTCATTGCGTTCGTCGACGTCGTGGTTTTCCGGGCACACGAGCCCGTTGAATATTTTCTCGTTTGGCACCGAAACGAATAATATAACACCGCACGTCGATCAATAGTGACTAACGACCGCGGCTGTTCCGCGTATAAAATTTATATTACCGGTCAATTAAAACGCTCGTTGTGTATCGGCCGTAAAGCACATATTATTGTTACAACGGTAATAATGACAATATTGTTTAAGTGCACCGTCAATCACGGACCGAACCGTCGGCAGGTCACCGTTGGGGTGGGGGGGGGGGTGTCGTCTGCCCGTCGCTAGCAAAACGGTTTGGCTCCGGTTCGACTCGCAACAATATTATATTACATTTGGCGATGCGGTATGAGCTTCACTCATTAATATCATTATTATGAACACCAGCTATATACTTATGTTTCCGTTTTATATGAATATATATATATATATATAAACGATTTTTTGGTATTGGATTCGACTCTTCTGCGTATCTCCCTATTCTGTATTTAACAAACTCTAATCTGTGACTGTGTGTGTGTGCGTGCGTGCAAGTTTCAATAATCGTGAAGCGATGCATTAATGTAATTATTTCGTTATTGTGGGTGCAGTTTAATCGTAAATATGCATAATTCATCATAACTACGTGATGGCTTCGTAAAATATTTGTTTTTACTTTGGTCTCGTTCAAAAATTATTCAAATTTTTTTAATTAGCATAACGTTTTTTTCAATTCTTAATTTAATTTTTTTTTTGTCGAAAACTTTTTTCGTGGTTATTACCTAACTCAACGTAATAAGTATGTCTGCTTTTTATATTTCGAATTTTCTAACCAGTCGCATTCGCTTACGATTAATATGAATGTATTATAACTTTTACGACGTAGGTGGTAATCAAGTTTCGCATAAAAATAGTAATTTTACGAAAATCTAAATTTATTTTTTGATTTAATTTTTAAACACATTTACCCGTTTAATATATAGCGTAATTAATAATAATATGGTGCTATTAAATGTATTCATTATATCTAGTTTTAATTTTATTTTTGTAACATCTATGGTATTTATATGATTTTATTTTGATGATACTTTGAACGCAACACAACGTATTGAACAACTTTTAATATAATGTTATGATGCTAGATAGCCTTAAAGTATTTATGTCACGTAGTCGAGAGGGGAAAAAAAACTATCCGTCATAGCTAAACACATCCCTTACTCGATTTTTGAACTCCGTAAAGTAGGGTTGAGAGGATTTTTGAAATCTAATTTTAGTGGTCATTTTTACGCGATTGTTCAATAAATCGTCAGTCGCCGATATAAAAAAAACAACTTGTATAACCAATAATAATTTCACATCAAAAGCTCAGAGTTGCACGAATTACACCCGTATGTTAGTTTATATAAATAGTGTCGGAGAAAAGATTTTTTGAATCGTGTTTTATTTAGGTTGTTCTACAACGTCGTTTGTTTAAAATTAGCTTCGAAAAATTTTTATAAAAATACGAGTTTTTAGTCTTATAGTTACATTAATAAACTGTAGTTTTTGTGTTGTATTAACACGCTGTTTGTCGTTTGATGTTTTTGCTATTCATTTTTTAAAACTTATTTCTAATTTACACAAAAAGTGTGTTTCAAAATTATTTTTATTATTATTAACACTGTTTTATGTTTAATAATAGTTATTTCCCACAAGTACGATGAACTGCAGTGCGAGTCGTTTCAACTCTGATGCATATATTATTATATTTTTTTCTACGTCTTTCTATATGTCTATTCAGTTATGAATATCCTGGTAGAGGGGTGTTTTCTCTACAAACGGACTTTTTGTCTGCCCCGTAATTAAAAATATTACCTGACACCATTGGGGTCTTAATGAAAAATGTCGCTTGTAAATTAGTGCGCAAAAACAACACGCCGGGGAAAAAACTAAAAAAAAAATTGCATCTCTATACCAACGCCAATTGGCACCTGTTTTTTTCCTCACAAATTTCACTTATTTTGTTTTCTAGTCTGTATATTAAAAAAATATAAATGTACACGAAAATATAAAAAAAAAAACATTGCTTTGTTTCAAGACCCTGATCAAATATTTCGTTTTTATTCGAATAAATCAAAATGTGGGTGTATCCAGTGTATTTTACTGGGCAACAATACCTTAGTGAATTATTAAGTTTTCATTAATGATATTAATATTATATCTTGTTAATGTTTTTGTGGTCACGTCGTCACGATTTAAACCTTTTAATATTTAGGTTAGAGATGTAGGTAATGGAAACGCGGTTGATGTATTTCAATGTTCGTTCATGTAATTGTACAAATATTATTTCGTTAATTTCAATTTTTAGCTAAAAGTCGTTTACCAACGTCTAAAGAAATAAAATAATGACATTTAAAAAAATAAAAGTTTACAAATCGCAGATTCGTTGTTTTTGAATAGATACGGGTTGATGTTTGGCCAAGGGTATACTTGACACGTTGACCGGATAAGCCTAAAAGTTTTGTTTTATCTCGTTTTTAATACCAAAAAAAAGTTTATTATCTATTTTGCTTTCATCCCTTCTAATACAGGTTGACACTGGATTTTATAGTTTATTGACTAACTTCACCCCTTTTTAGTATACATCTCTGGGATTTTAAAACTTGGTATTTTATCGTTTTCATTATGATCAGTCACGTAGAATTTATTTTTTTGTAGTAATGGAATTAAAAAAAATCTGACGTGAAACTTTTCTGTTATTTTACAATTAGTTTTAAAGCCTTTATTTAAAATTATTGTTTACTTTCTTTAATAAAGCTGATCGATTGTCGAACAGTAAATTATATTTCCCTTCAGTTGAGTTTCCATTGATCTAATAAGAAAGATACTTGGAACAAAACGCAAAACGTTAACAAGAACAAGCAATGTCTTTTAAAACTATATGTAGGTAGTTTATTTTTAACAAAATGTATCAAACATTTGTATCTCTAACACAATCTTCCATGTCATTTTTAATAAACAGATTTTAATAACTTGTTTAATTTTGATGTTTCAATAAGACAATAACAAACTGAAGTACGATGTCTGCTTATTACTCGAAACGAATTCCATTTTTTTTGCACATTTTCAATATCGATTTTGTACTCGACAACGGAACGACGTACCTATATATAATATGAATAATGTAGTCCATAGGGTGAGGGTGTACTTATAAAAATGCAAAATCAGAAAACTCAATAACCCTAGTAGAACGCAAACACATATTACAATATCTTAAAACCATATTCTATTAACCACTTTGAGAAAACAAAAAAGTATCTTGGCTACGTTTTAACAGATTACATAAGCGTGTTGTGCACTTGCTACTCCGAGTTGTGTGTATAATAGGCGAATACAAATCATATGCCTTGACGCGTGGTTTCAGTTTATGTACAATATTATAAACAAACATTTTTTTTAGTAGCACTTTGTACGTTAAAATATTCTCCTTGTTTATGTTTACGTGATCACGTGATGAATCGTTTGATGTAAACAGCTAAGCGTCAATCGTATTTTTTACCCGTAGCTCCGCAGTGTATGCAGTGTTGGGAGTAATGTTTTGAATGGGTACTTCCTATTATATATCATTATATTTGGAATTTTTCGTTTTCAACACGTTTCCACGTCAACGGAATAACACCGAAACGCAAATTTTGAAATGTCATATTGCATGGACTATAAAAACCGCAGAAGCTCGACTTGAAAACACCGAAAACACGATTCTTGTTTGTTGTCCTCGAAACAAATTTATAAGACGTCAACAACCACTAGAACCATATACCCAAATAAAACCTTAACCTCGCCGCAACCAATATATTTTATACCTTGTCCTTTAGGAACCGGAACAAATGGTTTGAGAATATTTGAGGTGTTATCAGTGTCGATAGAACTACCGTCGATCGTTCTGATTTGTTATTTATTTATTTCGTTTTTTTTTTTGTTCGGTCGTCTCCGGACATTTTTATCAAAAAAATCTCGCAAAGGTTCCATTGTGTCTGGGTGTCGACCATCATAATATGTGTATGCGGCGCTTTTTGCCTATTATACGGTGCATCATCGGCACCGCATGCAGCGCGCTCGGTACACGACAACATTATCGCATACTGCGCGAAACGTCAACCTTAAATAATAATGCACTTTATAGATCGGTGTGATTCATCGACCCATAAACGCAGTAATCGCAGGCGATTCCGCCGGAAAGTTTCTTTTTCTTTTCGACTGCAAACTGGCGACTAGAAACTGTACACACACACACATATTATTATTATTATAATAGTGTTGGTGTGTATATATAGGGGCGAAAACTTTACGTCGCACCCATTTATCGTGCCTGAGACCGGCGGCGGTACAAATACGAGCTCGATTTTTCAAACAGCTCCTTCTAATTTTTTCGCTCCCCAATCGACTGCCTGGGGGGGGGGGGGTTGTGCGCCACCCCCGGCTACACTATCCTTCCGCCGGTTGCATCGCATATATTGTTGCGGCGTTGTCGGCCCCGACGTGTTTTGACGCAGTGCAAACGCCACTGTGCACACCGGAGATTTGATTTAACGTTGTCGCGCGACACACTGCGCGAGTCCGTCAATTCGTGAACCAGTACCGACTAAACAACAAATAATCGTATGGGTAATTTATAGTAAAAAAAAAATATTGACTTTAAATAATTGTTCTCAATGACTTTTTTTTCCTCCGAATATTTAACCATTTATCTGTGCGCACACCTGTCATCCACGTGTGAAATAAATTATTAGTCTATGTCATCGGCGCGCGATGAAATAAAATCGTGTGAATCGAGACGGGCGAAAAAAGTCCATAAATACCTATATAATGATTTTATTGTTATTTCTTATACTTATATAGGTACTATGACTGCATTTATTAGTTTTTTTTTGTTGATTTTTATGTACACGGAGAGTCAGTCAAAACGTACTTTTTCGATTTAAATGCAAGGAAGTCATCACCCTTCAAACTTTTGACATCAAAATCTGTTTATTATTGAAAAGGAATACGAGTTTGTCGTTTTACTTTTTTTCACAAATTTTATTCTCTGCGAGAATAAACTTTATAAATTTGATTTTTTTTCCACCGCGCTAACACATTATATAGCATACCTATTACTGTTATTGTGACGGTTAATAAAATATATGTATAGCACGTACTTATTTGGTAGTTGGATTACCATCTCGAATTGTAGGAAATATGTTATCGTATTTTACGGTTTCACCGCCTTAACGTTTTCAAGTTGCACACGAAAAACTGGCAGACCTAGTTATATAATTAGTATACGAAGGGCGTTTTATTATTATTTTTTTCAATATTTATTTATTATTATTATTATTATTTTCTTTTTTCGTGGCCTCCGTGATCCGTGGAGAATTTGGGAAACTAACCAAACATTTTCACAATTTGGCACATCCAATAGTTATGTATCAGAAACTGTTTTGTTTTACTCGGCGTTGTTTGATTTCTATTCGCTTCAATACACACCTGTACCTCAAAAACAACTATTAGTGTTGGAAAGCAGCCTGATTTTCCAATTTTTTTTACTTCATTTTCATTTCTCACCTGTACATTGCAGAATATAGTATAAAGTGTATTATAATATTATTAACAAACGACGGTTCAAGATTTATTATATGAAATTGTATTTTAACATTTAAAAATTAGGTATTTAAATTACTTAAACCCTATACTGTAAGAATATTGTTATTATTAATAGGTAAGATTCCATAATATAATTTTCATAATTTTTAACTTCATCAAAATGTATTTTTACGTGAAAAATATTTATTTTTTTTTTGAAACCAAAATATTAACTTGCATTAGTGTATTATATATAGACCTAGAAAATCAAAAACTTTTTTAATGTTTTAACTATTTTACGTTCATGTTATATAAATAAATAATAATAACCATAATTTAAATAACGCGGTGCACTTTACATAAATCTCTCAATTTATTTTTACATTGTTTAAGATAATACACTGCATTTTATAATGGATGTTTAATACAAAGGTATTTTACCCGAAGCTCTAATTACATTTGTTGTTATCAATTTAAGTATAGGTTGGACGTTTTCTAAAAAAAAGAACTGAAAACTTTAGATGACTCTATAATTTAATCCAAACTTTATTATTATCTATAGTATTTTGAATGTGATTTTTTTTAAATATAATATATTGTTCATCACTATAATTATTATTCTTGTTTAAAATTTTCTGACTGTATTTAAGTTATAGTTTCGTCTATGTCATAGTACTTGGAATCTGTTAACCTATAGTGATTTAATTTTAAAATTATTAAACAAAACGGATTTACGATGAAAGATTATACGCATTATTTTTTTTTTTTTTTATTGTGGGCATTATCTGTTCCATTATCGAGTGTTTAACAAATAACCGACTAACAACAAAATAGTATAATATGATGGTTATAGTGACATAATATATTGTGTAGTTATCACAATGACCGTGATGTGCTCAAAAGCTGATGGGGATCCATTTTCCTAATCCAATCCTTATTTGAATATTTTTTATTTGATACTGTGCCAATCGTGTATGCACAAAAAGTGTGAGATTTATCCTTGAGTGAAATAATGAAGATATAGCCACTCGTCCAACATTGAATTATATCTATGATGTAATGTTTGCATATTATAGTAATATAAATAGTTAATTTTTACTGTACAGACAAACGCACACAAGACACGAAAAACGATGATTCCATACTATTAAAATTTAAAAGTTGTGACGCCTTTGATAGTAAAGCTTATGCATTTTATCATAAATTATAATATGAAATAGGCATGCACACTTGATATTTACTACAAAAGCATAGGTCATTTTTGTAACAAATAACAGTATTACAATAATTTCTAAAAAGCCTTAATATATTTAATTGTATTAAATATCTTTAACTATTTCCATTATTTTTTAGTCGATAACTAAAATAATTTATATCTCATAAGCATATAGGATTGCATTTATGGTGTATAACTTATGACTTATAAATATAATCCATATCTAGTACCTAGCTCCTATTTAGTAATAACATAACTATACTTTAGGTACAAGTTACTGCCTATTGCAGAAAATAGTTTTAAAATAACAAAACAGATACATAATAATATTGTCTGGGTCGTCAGTGGGTTGAGTGCTTCAACAAAATAATAATTTGGTTTTATGTCATTTCCATTACCTAGCGAATAATATGTATACTATGTATATAACCAAGAATATTACCGTTGTTCGTTTTCAGTGTCGTGTTTGTTTATTATATACATCCATATAATAATACTTATAATACTTTATACAATCGATGTCCGACATGTGACATACTTAGTTCGAAATGAAAATTCCCTGCAAAATGGCGGTTGGTGTGCAGAAGTGAGGAAGGGGTGTTGTGGAAATGAACTCCAACCGACACAGTCATGCCAAGTCTAAAATAAAATACTGTGTTTTTGTGTCATATGCAAAATTAATATCCGCATAGTATTATTTATGATCCGAAAATCTCATCGCCGACGTATCTACCTCAACCGTTATTTATTTTATGCTTCGTGATTTTTCCATACATGGCTTCTCTTGCCTTCTTTTACAGTATTGCTCAGACTATACAACCGTAGAGTTAAATTTTAGCATATCAAAGCCATCTAGAAAAAAATAGTAAATTAAAATTAAAAAACAAAAATTCAGAATTTAAGACGTTAATATTTTGAATAAAAAGAAAACGAACACTAATTGTTGATAATATTATTCGTAAAGGAATATTTATAATGTGACAGACGAGTTTTGCGCCAACGTTTCGATCCGTGCAGCTTCGACTGATGGAATTCGAGTTAATAATTGAGTTAGTTTAAATCAATTAAGTTAAACAATAATTATTAATTTATTCGAGCAAATCCGCGGAATGTATCTGCACACCGTCGAACGCGCATTTATTAACTCTGTATTACGACTGTGCTGCATTCGAAATAATCTCATATTGTACATGGAAATACTGCGTACATTGTGCGCGAAAAATCGAGGCCTCGGACTTGACTTACGAATATTATTGTAACACAGTATATGCTATTACAGTTGCCGTTTTATGTTTTCGACTCCCGTCGTCTCACTGCCGTGGTTATTAACTAACGACGATATTGAATTCCTCCTAAATATCGTCCCCATAACCACGTGTTCATACAATATACGCGTTCGGATTTCGACGGTTTTTGGCTCGACGTCTGTTTTTTAATCGCGTGCGGACGCGCGTCTAAACGGTCGGAAACGATACGCGTGCGTCGTGGAACGGGGGTTTATAATTAGCGGTATAACCGAATGAATGTCGCGACGGAGGAGTCATCATCGTCGTCTCACACGCAAGTCAAAAAGTAATAATAATAATAATAATAATGATGATGATGATGATGATGATGATGATGATGATGATGATGATGATAATGTCGATGACGATGATGATATAATATGTGGCCTGAACAAACGACGACGACGACGACGACGAAGAAGAAGACGCCGCCACCGCCAGTCGCGCAAGTCGCCGCCGCACTCCCATTCGAGTTTATTTCTGTTTTCCGCTTTGGCAATGACCCAAATCTCTTTCCCACTTGTCATCACCACTGCCGTGGATTTTTCTTCTCCTCTCCGTTATTATTATTATTATTATTATTACATTTTTTTTTCCATCGTCGACTCCTTCTCCGATATAATATACATATATGTGTACGCGAGTGTGTGTATGAAACGGTCGACGACGCCGCCGACCACATTCCGAAAAATAAATGTACTTTGTATCATTACGCGTGAGTCGTAAACAAATATCTTTCGACGAAGAAGCCGACTATCCCGGCGAGCATATGATATGTACACGCGGTCGACGCTCGTACATGGCCCCCATAAACTCGGTTCATATTATTACGATATAATGCTTCTTACGCGTTCGCTCTGCCGAGAGTATATTGGACCATTTAAGTCCTGCGTCCTCTTGCCGCCACTGCCAACACGCGTTTGTGTGTGTGTGTGTGTGTGTGTGTGTGTGTGTGTGTAAAAGTATTCTTCAAAAACCGTACCCTTAAAGTTAGGATGACTACGCGCATATTGTTTCCGAAATCGTCGGACTATATTAACGAGAAAACGCCATATTCATTCGAGTATTCACCATATTTTTTTCAAAATACTATGATTCTTTTGTGTGACGTAAGTACAGCGTTTGTGGATAGATAAGGACCCGGCGGCGATCCTTTAAACAAGCGTATAAGTTCAACCAGCATGTATTTTTATTGACGGTACCTATCGTTTCTTTAAATTTTGAAATTTTATTTTTGTATCGTACATAAATCGTTTTTACATAAATTTTGATCAGTCGTGTACTTACCGAGTACAAGTTACGAGTTATAAGTAGGTTTATACCTGCTATACGTTTACATCTTCTGATTTACAACAGAAAAGCAGGAGTAGAATTAATGTGTATTAATTCCCACGTACATCGTATGCTGATGAGAGTACTTTTGTGTCCCTTTATAATGTGCATACTCCGCAGTGTCACGTGTAAGTATAGGTACGTAAGCCTAAAGTCGATGCCAGCGGCTCGTTTCAATTCACACAACTATGACGACGACCGAAATATTTAATTATTTTAATATGCGCCGTGTCAGGTCGAAATTTGATAAGATAAATTATTATTATTTTTTTATTATTATTATATGTTTTTTTAATGAACCAGCACTTGCGTTACATATTTACATGTATATTATAATAGTATAATGTATATAATATCACGAATATACGTCCCTATGTCCTATCCGTTTCCATTTTATTTAGATGGGAGAGGTACGTACGACTGTTTACGTGGTTGAGATCCGTCGTCGTCCGTGTTTGGAGCCAATAACGCTAAAAATTACTTAATTTACTTTATACACTGATTACCACGATTTCGATTAAAGTCGTGTCACCTCCGTTTTTTCTCCTAGTCCCGTAGAGTGATTTCGTCTTAAATATATCATTTTTTTTTCTTCGACTAGTTAATTTATAAACTTGTAATTCACTGAAACAAAATAAATAAAACCTTTTATACTTTAATGTATAAAATACTTGCTATAGTTGCTTCACACACAGCCGAGTTGAATTTGAATCTCAAATCAGAATATATAGGTATATACTAATTATAATTATTGAGTATAATGTATAACTTAATTATCTAGTATATCATAATGCAAATTACTTAATGAAGAAACTAGAACATTTAGTAACACTTTATTATAATTACTATTATATCAAATATTGAATTTTTATTATAAAATAAATATGTGGCATTCACTTATTTAAACTTGATATTGATTTTTTAATACTGAGTATGTATGATCTAAACAATTCGAACAATTTAATATTATTAGCGATTCTTTTTAAACTAAATAGTTGTTAAGCTTTTAAAATAATCCATTTCAGTTCACCTATTATATATTTTAAATACAATTATTAACATATTATTGTTTGCAATAAAAATAAATGTACTTTAATGTAGGCATTTGTTATTTAGTTTAAAAAGAATGAACTGAAATTAATTAAAAACAACGATTGATGATTTTAATTTATATTTAAACTCGAAAATAATACAAACTATGATAATACACATTTTTAAATGTAAACGTAAACCCACAGTATACGTCAACTTTTAAATAATCTATTAACTTGTTTGTTTCTTAGAGTACCCACTTAAAAATTCAATTGCAAAAATATATTAAAAATAATTATTTCACGTGAAAATAATATATTTTTCAATTATCGACCATCAACACTCATCATATATATTATATAAAAAAATAGACAATTTATTTCAATCAATATCGATCAATATTTTTCCAACAAAGAATTTAAAAAAAAATAACTTCATTCAAAAAAAAAGGTAAAATATTATGATATTATTGTGTTAATATTGTTTTACCTATATAGTTCCCAACCAGAATTTAAAATTATCAAAATACCTGAAAGTTGTCAGTTGACTTAGAAATACTTCTAACGATACCCCTATAAAAAAAAAAAAAACTAAAATATAATTATGTTTAAGAGTTTTATAAAAAAAAAATTTGATTTAGTTAAATAATGAAAATGTTTTATGGTGAAACTATGTATGTTATTTGTGTACATTTTCAAATAATTAAATAATTTAATGGAGTCATTTCGAAGTACCTGTGTAGTAATGTACATTCTTTAATACATTGTCGGACGTGTATGTTTGGTTGAGGGGGGAATTTAATTATCGTCTATCCAATTTAAAGCTAGCCATTACGATTATCTCACCCACAGTGGCAATTTAGATTTGTATTTAATTTTAATTTAGAATATTTTGCATAGAGAATTGACACATTAAAACTATCATTTATTGATTTTATTGATTATATAAGATAATTAAAACCGAGAGAAGCATTTGCTTTTAAATCATGTAATTATGATTAGTAAGTATGAATGTTTTATTTTGGTCAGTCTTATAAAAATTATGGTACATATAAGATATTTTTAATCTATACTAGATAATAATATATACGATATATTGTGGTTTGCTCGTGATAAATCAACATGACGTGTCGGAGTATAATTTTTTCCAAGAATAGGCATTTGCACGTCAACAGAAACGATTTGGCAGCATTTTCACATAAAGCAACTGTTTCTGGCCCATCACTTTGAATAATGGTTTATTTTCAATTTTAATTTCGAAAACAGATTTTAATTTTTGGACTAAGTATGTTGAAGAGTTTGGTTTTCATTGTCGTCATTTTATCTGGTCATTAATGTATTAGTCTAAGTAACAAAAGAAAATATACAAATCGGAAAATGGGTTCACTCATTATTTTTCTTGTCCCGTACAGTTTAACTGGGAATTGTAATACGCAATGCTGAACTATTGGATTATGTAATTTTATTCAGCTTGAAATCGATATTATGCTGTGGCCCGTAATCGCTTTGCACAAAAAAAAATTTACAGACCTTCAACATTATTGTAAAACTTTCATAATGTTCTCGAGTTTTTAATTTTTCAGCAATTATTAATTTATAATGGACATAATTTATTTTTTCAATATTCGAGTGTTTGTCGTATAATAAACATGACTGTTAAATTAATAAACAAATTGTATCTAACTTGTACGGTTTCATTAAAAGCAAAATGAACCAAAAAAAAAAAACCGTTGAAATAAACGTAATGACAAATGTAATTTTTCGCATACAAACAATTCATTAGGTCATTTCAAATTGAATTACTCGCTGCACGTAGAATAATTCAATTGGATATTATTTTTAATCAGGACAGCCAATGATAATGTCTCGTTGATTTTCTAGTAAAAACAGAGCTCGGCTTAAATATTTTCGTATGGTTAAGAAGAGCGTTTGTGAATAATTTACGTCATGTTTAATTTAGTGCTAATCAATTCGTCTTGAATGTTGGGGGGGGGGGTTGATTTAACGATATAGTGAAATACTGAAATAATATTTGGCGAACATTGTATAATTATTTGTAGCAATTAAACATTTCCGCACAACGTATTAATGAACATAATAACTTTAAATAATTTAAAAATAACTCGGTCAAATAAATTTAGTTTTATAACTGGTACGATATAATGTAATACTTTTCTCAAAAATGTATACAATATTTGAAATTTTTTATATTTCCGTTACGTAATAATATTGTATGAAGTTATGAATATTATGAAACGTCGACAAAAAGAACAAATAACATACTACGCTTAAGGTTAAAGTATATAATAATATGATAAATATATTATATTATACTCTATGGTGTGCAGTAATAATAATATATAATACAAAATCGGGGCCAGTATTCTTTTTTTGAAAAATAAATAAAATTTTATAATATAATATTAATGTGTTTATATTTTTATTATCAGTCGATTTGGGTTTTTAACGTCGAGTTTTTTTTTCTTTTTGAAGAACAAATTAAACATTCATTAATATTTTCTTATTATGCGATTTCGTCGAGGGATGCGTTTGACATACGAATACGGATGGCATCGTGCATATTATTTTTTCTTCGAGCTGTACAAACATATTGTGTAGAAATCTGATGGGTAGTTCCGGTAGGTTTATTTTTTACGCAGATAATTTTTTTTAAGCCCTCGTTTAATGCTTTCAATCGTTTATGTCGGGAAATATAATAAACATTTTTCGTCCGCTGTTCCGACGTTCGTTCGCGGTCGATCGGTCAGTTTATTTTTATTATCGTCAAAAGCACGCGTTACAATATTATTATAATATTCTGCGGCCGGCCATAAAATACTGTTTTAACGAATATTCGAAAACAGCTATAATAATATAATAATATTAAAAAAATAATATTATAATACTATAATAATATCTGAGTTACACGCAACACCGCGTACGACTCACTTAGCGGATTTAACATTATCTACGAGCACACGTGGCCCGCAGGTAAACATGATAATAATAATATTACGATAATTCGAGCAACGCGCATAATAATAATTGTAATAATAATATACAAAATGTAAGCCCGAGATAAAAACAATAAGCTCGCGCCGTACGATATTATAATAAGAACACACTTAACGGTCACCATAAATCATAGCAATAAAAATATAAAATATCATAATTTACGTTGTGATATTGTATAATATATACCTACGCGTGTGCAGTGCGCGGTGTAAACTCGCAGAGTAAAAAAAATACTCGGGCGGCCTCGAGATTGATCGTGTGCTGGCATAAGTCCTATTTTCGAAACTGATATAAAAAAAAAAAAAAAAACGTATAAAATAATATATCATTATATTGTTATTTTTATCGAATCGCGTAGTAATGTCCCAAGCTATATGTGCGTTATATATGACGAACGGCGCTGTGTTTGTCTGGCGTCCATTCTGACGGACGTGTGCCGGCAATTTAATTACAGAAGACCGCCGGCGTTTATTGCTTGAACGGCGCGACGTGCGAGGAGGGGTGGCGAGGGACGTAAAAGTTCCGCGGGGTGACTTCCGGGGCGGACTTCGACGTATCGACTGTGCACACACTGCGAAACGTCTTCAGAAGGATTTGTATATGACTATACAGCTGCAGTGATCGCGAGGACGGGGCGGGAAACGATGAAAACAAACGCGGCAGAGGGAGACCGCGGCCGCCGAGGATTTTTCTTTTGTATTTTCCGGCCGTTTCGAGCGAAAAACAAAAGCCAAACTAATCACGAACGCGGCGGATTAAAAGGGGAGACGGACGTCGCATACCGCACATACACGCGTGTTATTTATATATAGGCGTATACGCGACGTGTCTCGGTCGGCGCGCCGCCGTTAATGCACCCGCCCCACAAGTGTAGAGTGCATATCCAACGCGGGTGGGCATAACCTGACCGCAAACTACGCCGTATATTATTCTCGTCTCCGACTGCGCTTGTTTCCCGAATAATTGACATTTTACGCCGACCGGGTGTACGTGACCTCCGGTCCCGTCGGCGGTCCGTCCACCGGGCCGACGCGGCGCGTACGATTGGACGACCACGTCGCCCGTGTCGAAAAACGAGACACTGTCGTCGTATTTAACGACGATAATAATACTATGGTTTTCCGTCAGCGATCGTTTTCGTCGTAGTTTTCCGCATCGTGTACCCGGCTGAAAGCGCGTTTCCGTCGCGGGCGCCTCGACGCTTTTTTCGCGCCCCGTCCGCCCGAAAACCCGACAAACAAAGCGATTTCGATGGCGGCCGCCGCCGCTGAAACGGGGACCGATAGGGTCTTCTTTAAATTTTTTATTTACCAAAATTTCGACGTTTTCATTCGCAGGCGTACACAATACATGCAATCGCGTGCGAGTGTTTCTCGGCTCATATATTATTAGGCTTTTGCATTGATTCGTACAGCGCACACGCTTTTTATGTGCTCCGGTGTTCAGTCTGTGTGATCGATGGATGGGGGGGGGGATGGTGGCGTGAGGTACAAAAAACTTTTACAGAAATAAATTTTTGTGCGATTATTTACTCACCGGTTTGAAATTCGTACTGCAGGCCCGCTCTAAACGTAAAATAGGTACGAGCGTTTCCGCGTTATGAGCGAAAATATTTTAATTGATGCCGTTTTTCATGATGCAAACGTAATTTTTGAAATGTACACTCGCGCGTATATTATTATTGGCGTCGGCCAGCGGTGTGAACAAAAGGTCTGCGCCGCTGGCCGTCCTCCAAGTCGCCGGGCGCCTTTAAATTGCAGACAGAGGTGCGATTAAGATTTTTACGCCGCATTTATATAGATGCTCGACCCGAAGAATTTAGACACTCCAATAGTTTTCGTTATCTTCTGCACCGCAAGCGTTACACGTGATCGGCCTTACGTCAGGTTTAAGTTTATTTCACTATGCGTGTATATGTGTTTGTTGCGTGGAACGTAAAAACGATATCGAAAGGTGACTGACAAAGACCCGCAATTATTATAGAGTGCTTGCTTTTACTCTGTTTGTATCGATTTTTCACGTTCGTTGTCGAATTATATACTACAAACGATACAAATATATAATTTAATCCCAAACCTCAAAGCGAATCGAAATTCACCTTAAATTACATTTCATATAATATAATGATTAGCTATAGATAAAAAAAAAAAAATATTACCGATATTTCTCTTATTTATAATAAATAATAAATATACAAACAATTGTAAATTATTTACCATAATAGATATTTTACTGATAAATGTTTACAATACGTTCATTTAACGTAAAATTACATTTACCAAATAACCATAAGCGTCTTTTAAATTATTTTATACATATAGATGCACACATTTAAATGGTGAAAGAGTGAGGAGGTAAACTATAATAGTTATTATTTTTATATTTTACATCTTGCACGGTTACACAATATATATAATGTATTCATATAATAGAGACGTACGCGTATAGAGACACTATATTTATATACGGAAAATATAATTTCGAATAAAAATTTAACATTCGACTGAATATAATATGCAGCATGAAGATGAGAGTCGAAATTCACTGACGACAATATTTGAAAACGTTATGACCAGGTAGCGCAAGTGTATCACGTAAACAGGAGATAGGTTCATAATTTATGTGGTCGCATAATCTCGGTTGGTATAATATGACATATTATCACATAAAAAATAATAATATAGTCGTCAGACGAAAACAATTGTTTCGGTTTGCAAGAGAAAGATAGAGAAGACGAAACGGATCGTCTGTAACAATATTATGGTGTAACCACCGTAATATTGTTATATTTTTATTTTTTCGCGGTCGCCAAATATTTTCGTCTACCACATTCACGGTGTAGATCGGAAATATTTCTGTCATATTATTATATTTTAAAATAGTGTTGCGCAAAACACGCGGTCGTGCGGTGGTGGAGAAAGCTTCAGAAGCCGTCAGTGACGGTGTTAGCGGTGTCGTCGCATAGACGCAACAAACTTAACACCCTCAAATATTTTGCTTAGCAATCTCAAATATTTTGTCGACATTGTTAAATAACTTGATTAACTATGTACCTACTTGTACTAGTGTATTAATTATTTGGATGATGCAACGATTACAAAATCCGGCCGAGAACTAGCGCATGGCCCAAGAACGATTTTCAAACTCATCACTGTTAGATAGGTATAAATATCGAAAAAGATTTAACAAAATATTAATATTAAAAAATGAAAATATTATTAATACATTTAAAACCGAAAACAAGGAGGAGAATTGCCTTGATGTAGATGGTCATACTTATTAGTTATTATTAATATTTTAGTTAAGTATATAATTTATTCGTAAGCTTCGTATTATTATAGTCTTGTAGCACCACCTCCAAAATGTAAGGTCTAGTTGCGCCTATATGGGTGTAAGCGTCGTACAACTTTTTTTGCACTCGTGCAGCGGCGGCTTCGGACTAATCGGTCGCGCGCGCAAATTGATTGGGCAGAATGAGTAAAAACACCGCGGCGGCCGGTAACGGTGGACCGGCACGCGATATGGCCAAAAGCCGCCGTGGTGGTGGTGGCGGTGGTGGCGACGGCACGGGTAGTGGCTGCGGCGTGGTGACATTTCAAAGCCCGTTAACCCCTCCCTTGTACCTCCCCTAAACACAGATCTCATCCCCTCGTCATCACAGCGCTGTAGGATTCGGATACCGACGGGTGGGGAGTGTGTGTGTGTGTGTGTGTGTGTGTATATTTATGTATAAGTTTCGCCAAAGCGTAGGTTTTAATGACGTTTAAACCTCCGACACTACTGCCACCGCGGTGCCGGTGCTGTTGCTGCTGTAAGTCCTCGTCGGTCCCTTTCAAACGCGGAATATACCTTGCGCATACGCCTCCGTCCCAGTATCCGCATCCGTATTATTATTACACAGTGCCTCGCACGGCACAAATGAGAACGATTTTCTCAGAACTATACTCTTTGCACCCGCGACCCTTCCCACAGCGCATCACTCGAAAATCGTATTGTCCTCACCGCGCCACGTCGTCGTCTTCGTCGTCGACGTCACCTGTACCGTGGCCGACTATTATTCCCCTTGTTCCGTCTGGATTTTCGGCACCATATAATAACGAGCTCTAAATATAAGGAATGTCGTAGACTTACGCTGCATACACTACTATACGTGTATACGGTTGTCTGTGTGGGTGCGCGTATATACACTCCGAAGGGACAATAAATGACGAAACCGTTCGGGGGTGCGTTCGTGGCAGAGGGGGTTGTTTCAAAAGTCCCGTTTCCGTATTCAAACTCTTTTCGCTCTATCTCGCCGTCTCTCTACCTTTCTGTCTCTCTGTCTTTCTGTCTCTCTCTCGCGGACGCATGTACCGTATTATATTATAACGGTCGTTGTACACGCGGTTCATGACTGCAGTCTTCGGTGAAAATTATCGATTCATTTGACCGTCATGCTCTCGGATCGCAGTTAGTTCGACCGTTATCGTAACAGCCCGCCGATTGTCGTGAAATCTGTTTCCGGATTACGAGTTTTGGCTGAATATAATATAGACGAGGTACCGAATAATAAACGTATCCGGACGTATTTCCATCGATGTCACTTGTCACCTTTTGCGTCGAATATTTTTTCTCAGATGTAGAATTTTCCATGAACGCGAATCTTTTGTAGACGTTGACCGCTCCGTTATATGGTGCATAACCTTAAGCTGGAATCTGATACTATTATTTATTAGGTGGAGAACCTTAAAGTACAAGCTAATTACTTAAAATATAACGAGAACATTTTTTTTCTTTTTACCGGAAAAACTATCATTATTAAAATGTCATTATAGATAAAGTTACGAAATTAATTAGTTTTTTTTTTGTTTTGTTTAGTAAGTATTCAAATCCCAAAGTTTCACAATTTTTTTTGTATTTAAAACTTCATTCCATTTACAATATCTCATATATCTAAGGTTTGAAAGTGTGATACAATGTCCCTTTGATGTTATTACTACAGAAATTTAAAAATAACGAAAATACATGTACACATATTTTATTTGATAATCATTTTTAGTTTTTTTATTTTTGTTCATTTCCTCCACTTAGAATTGTTTTTGTTTGTATACCTACCAATGATATATTGAACTCAAATCGACCATATAGCAGAAGAAAACTCCAGTTTCATAATTTATTTTTAAAATAATTACATTTGGTTGCCGTTCATAAAACACTTCAAGGAAAATAAGGAATTTTTTTCAGTCAAAATATTTACCAATATCACTAAGAAAATATCCTATACACGTGGGTATAGTACATTTCTATAAACATTATTTATCAAGAAAAATAATATTACAATTATTTTTTTATTTGTCTTTAAAGGGGATTGAAAGACTTTTGAAGGGACTAAGCTTTCACACACCGATTTCTGCAGATGCATTCAACACAATGGTGTTACCTACGATATTGTGGTTTTAAAAAATTACAAGTCGCCACATTATTTTTTTATAATTTCTCGAATGACCACTGCAGTCACACTGCACCACAGTAATAGCCGGGTTGTAATCGTAAATCGTAATAGTATAGCTGGAAATGCAGTAAAGCTGGAAGTAGTATAATATAGTTACCTATAACTAATAACTAAAAGCAGTAGCAACGTAGTCAGACTAGTCAGAGTAATAGTAATAGGTATAAATGAGGTTATGTAGAGCATGCTCGTGTACTTCACCTTTGGAAGGTAATAACGTTGAAATACGTGACAATAACAAACGAAATAAAAATGAACAAATATAACGTCGTTTCTACGATACAGCCAAGAAGTAACGACAACTGGTCATATTATGTAGAAATAAGATTTTGTAATATGGAGGTACACTAACCTAACCTATTTACAATTTATAGCGTGATTTGCATTTCTTTCTAATTAAAACATCAATAATCAATCGCTATTATGTAAATCGACTGATGGGATAAACAACACTAACGCATTATTATGATAAAATATATTTATTTATTAATTTATATGTTTAATAAATTAGTTATAAAATACAAAACATTATTTCGGCTGTTAACTATGTTGTATAATTCCAATGATTATAGTATTAGAAGTATGCAATTTATGAAATTTTGGTCAGGAAAACAATTTATTTCGTACACAAAGTATACAGCATGATAAAAATAATACAATAATATGAAATTGTTCGTCGTTAAGTAATGCAATGTTCTTTGGAGAGCAAAAGTATAATTTATTTAATTTCGAACGTTTTGATTTGCCGTACACAATATCCATAATATATTTAAATATGATGTCGAAATCGTTTGATAACTGCCACTGGCAGTGTTCTTTTTTATAAGCACTGAATAATTCGAACTATGGACGGAATATTATTTTAATTTTTCATTACGAACCCAGGACAATATAACCGTTCGCATTATCGCGGTTACCGTGTGCTGGCGAATAAAATATGTTAAATACACCTATAAATTATAATATTATCTTACAACGAACAAAACGTTGTGATATTCAGTAAAATAACGTTCCCAGGACGATTTTATTTTTATATTTTTTTAATTGACGTGACACAAAGCCGAAGCCATACATTTAAAATTTAAATACACGATTATTGTCACGAGACTACTTTGTACATTGTTACGGCGACGTGTCGATAGACATAGCTTACTCGGTTCAAGGTGGTGTTTAAAACAAAAAAATATTCAGTCTCATCAAAATCGTGTGCATACTTTGGTAGTTTTACGCTCGTATTATAATATACGTGCATACATTTTCGTTGTGTTTTTTATCCACTCGCGTATCGCGTGTCGTTCCTACGACGAAATTGCATGTTTTATCCTACGCAGAACGACGCGTATTCTTATATAGTACATGGCCTCGTCCTAGCTCGGGTATTGGTGCCCCTTGCACCGGTGAAAAGTTGCAGTAAATTTCGTTTATCTCTTTTCACTATCCCTCTGTCTGTGTACATATATACCTATGTATAAATTGAAATTAACACTTTTTTATCGATTTAATTAAACGTTTTCTCCTCGGCACAGCTGTCGGCGTTTAATTTGTCCCCGGAGCAAGGGAGAAGGAACAACGGCGAACGGGGCAACGGTGAAACGGGGCGGTACAAGATAAAAATAAAAAAAAAACCGTTTCAATTAAAATTCATCGCCAGATCGGGAAATGGGTACTGAACAAAATAAGTCTGAAAAGAGAAATATATATATATATATATTTGAACAAATAAACGCTATGAATACAAACGAGCTTAAAAAGAAAAACTTTTTGTGTCCCATAATCCTATGACAGTACGACCTTATGTGTAGGTAATTTTAGTTTTTCAACAACAAACAACAACAACAGCAAAAGCAGCAGGAAAACTGATAATTTTTATCGAGAACATGCCCGAATTTTGGAGTTTTTTACCCGAATTAATGATAAAAAAAAAAACTTTTCCCCCTTTTTTCTACGACTGGTACGTGACCGATTTGTGTTTTCAACCGTCCACAGCCCGCAAAGAAAGAGAACGAATACATCGATCATGCATTATACCGTAGAGGGAGGACACATTTTACGTTATTGTAGGTGGCATTACGATTGTATCGTGAAAAAACATATACGGCTGTTCGTAGATTTGTTATTTCAATAAAATGTCTATGTATAATAGATGTATGAGTATGAGCGATCCGCATTCAAACGGATAGTACCCATACAATGTTTAGAAACTTTCTAAGAAAAACTTGTATACGCATTATTATAGATGTCGAGTTCATCAGTGAGAATAATTTTCATACGCACACCTGTGCACTGACTACACAACGTTATCAGAATTATGGGCAGTTAGGCGGCAATCGCATCGAACGCCAAACTTTTCAAAGACACCATAAATATTGTCGACTATTGATATCGGTACAATGCGTATATTTTGCAGTATACATCATAATATTATTTATATAGTTAAATAATAATTTATCTGTATTCGTATATACCTTAGGTATAGACAACTATAATTGTTTATAATATAGGATTTTTTTTTTTTTTTAAGATAATCCTTGTGACCATTGGGAGATACATTTTTTATTTTATAACGTAGGATTATTACTACGTACTTTTACTGGATGTAAACTGATGTGCCACATAATACTGCGATAGGTGGGCGTTGATGTGCACATGTTTCAAAAAAAAAATGAGGAATGTCGAGGACGTAATTCGCGGGTACTGGCGGGCAGATAAAATCATTGTTTTTAGGCGTTTTTTTCCTTAATCCGGCCCTGAACGTCATGATATACAAGTATATAAAAAACATACATACAAAATAATTTAATATATTCAGAAAAGCCACTTGCAGGATTGTAACGGCGCAACATAACATTGAATTATTTTCCGTTTTAATTGTTATATCATCCGACTGAATTCCGATTCGGCGACACGTAATATATAATAATATTAATAATGATACAGCGTCATGACGGTATACGCGTATATGATATTATTATTATTACGTACCTATGTATATAGTTGTTACAGTTGTGTAAAAAACGCTAAAATATCTGTGTGTGAACATTTCGTTATTTCGACGTTGTGAATTAAACGTCGGACGCAAAATATATATTTAATGGGTTTACACCGCTACGGCGGTGTCGTATATATATATATATATATATATATATATATATGTGTGTGTGTGTGTGCAGTGTAATACTGTATAATAATAATAATAATAATAATATGGATTTCACGCGAACCTCCTGCGTGTAAAGCTATATACACGCGAATGACGATATTTGGTTATACCTACCGAATAATATATACGATTCCATTATTGTACAGTGTTTGCTCTCGCACTCCAATGGAACAATGCCACTTCGGCGGCGTATTGAAGTAATTATTAGCGTGAATCGTTATTGTTTTCATCATAAATCAATGTTGGAAAATTAGGTTCGGGTCTGTGTGCGTCGGACGGCATAAAGACTGCACCGCACAACCCTTTAAATTACAGTT
The DNA here is from genome assembly GCA_014851325.1 of Pentalonia nigronervosa. NCBI lineage: Eukaryota > Metazoa > Arthropoda > Insecta > Hemiptera > Aphididae > Pentalonia > Pentalonia nigronervosa. The sequence continues at coordinate 197,541 of JACXSJ010000130.1, read as the reverse complement.
GTGAGGCCGCCGCGTGGTCTAGGTAAATATATTGTTAAGCGCCTACATTGCGGGGTGTGGAAAAATGGGAATTTCGCACGGGACAGAGCTGTACAATTCATTTACGATCGAGTCGGCATGGTCCACCGTTATACCTACACTCGTTTACCCATCTCTCGACGATATTAAGTAAGATAAAAAAATCGCGATGTCACAAAAGTATAATATTTTGTTTACAGCCATTGGTGGTCGCAAACTGAAACACGATTACCATAAAATATGTACGTCCATAAAACAGAAAAGAGAACAGATTTTAGAATATTGTATATTATTATTTTTTTTTAGAAAAACCCGCTTTCTATAATACATTTTTAAAACATTCGCGCACACCTTCAAAGTAATTTCATTCTAGCGAGGTCCTCGTTAATCTTAAATTAAAAACGAAAATCGTAATGGTCAGCTATTGCTGTTGTTTTTCGCGGAATGTAAAATTCGACGACGCGTTTTTTTTTTTTTGAAACACAAAGTATATTATATTATATTTCACACATTGTAGTACTGCGGACGTCTTATCATTGAGCGCTACCGCAGTGTTTCGGCGTGAGGTCGGATTGGGTACACGGCGGAGCGTATATATTACGCTCCTTAAGTTATTTACGACAATGCGTTCGGAACACGGCGATGTTGATTCGCACGTTCCGACCGGCGCCGATCTATTAGTAAAAGGGTTCGTCCCGACTGCCGGCCGACTTTGATTAATATTCGCTTGCAATGCTAAATGGCAGGCGGCGGTGGTTCGTGTGTGTGTGTGTATACTAGTAGCAGAGCATATAATAGGCAATTGGTATTTTTGTTGTTTGACCGGCATCTCCGGTAACGGTTTTTACCGTCCTCTTCCATTCCGTCCCCACGATAATCAGCCCCCGAGAGTAGTCCGTGCGTCGATGTCGTTATCGATTAACCCCCGATCGCGAAATCCGTCATCGTCGAGACACGCGAGTCGCATTCGGGTGTCATTATTATCACACCGTGTGCACACAATCAGCAAACCAACCGCTTGGGGGGGGGGGGGGGGGGCATACCTCGGTAACCGGTACGCGGACATCGCGCGCGGTACGCGTTAACCTAACCCGACCGAAGCAAAAGTCGAGTGCGTACTACAACACTGCGCTGTATAAAATGCAACGATGTGTGCACGCGCACGCTCGCGCATTTGCTAACGCACAAGTTCGTCCGAACAACATCGGCTTGTGCGGTGGTTAAACGCCCGAGTTCCGCCATAGACTCCCGCGAAGAAGCCCTTTCCGTGTTCAACGTTCGGAGTCATTGTACACACACAATAATCATTATACCCGGAGCGCGCGCGTGTCGGATTTCCCGATCTCCCGGTCTGACAACGTCCGTCGCGTTTTCCTTTCGAACGACGGCACGTGTTTCTTTTTTTTGTCGTGCTTTTCGCACCGCGCGGGCGGTGTAGTAGGCACGCGTACCGGAGTATACGGTACAACGGTATGATGTGTACCGCGCGCGATAAGATCCATGTAGAGTGGTGCAGCTCACTTTCGTTTTGAAAATAAAAAAATTAAAAGTACCTATAGGGAAAAAAATCCATATGCGATTTAATATTTACTCTGTCGTTATAAAACAATTTGGGTACGTTCGTGAAATAATATTTATTTTGTTTACTCTTTGAATTGGGGTGTCGCGGTTTTTTTTTTCGGAATACGCGACACGACAATTTGTCGTATTTTCGCTGCGCACAGTGTTGAATAAAACTTACTATAATGTTATATTAATATACATATAGGTACGCGTACGAAACGAATTTCAAATACTGTGTTTAAAAATAATATCAACGGCTGCGGGCTGTGTGCTTGAAGTACAAATGTGTATACCTATATACCATATTATTATGTATAAAAGCGTACTTTGTAAAATCAAAATAAATTCGTATCTTATTAGTTTCTTTTTTCCAGACCGTTCCGCCTGCAGCAATAGCGATATATACCTGTAGGTATGTTATAAGATCGTATTATTTTGAACACATTATGTTAAGCACTCATAAGCTGCTCGCATCGACGATTTCCTTTACCCGACGAGTGCTCGAACAATGTCAACTTTATAGTGGTTATCGGTCGCGCTCACAAGTTTTCGACATTAGTTTTTGCCTTTGTGTCATGTTAACAATAATAATTACAATATGTATACATAATGGTGGTGTTGCGGCTGGTGGAACCATTGGCGGAACGGACCGATATTAATTGAAAACATCAGAGTTTAGTCGAATAGGCTTTCAATTATTTTAATCCCCGAAAACCCGATAGATTTAATTTTTATAAAACGATATCCTTCGCCGCCATCTCGTAGCATGCATCCAATACGTCATGTGTCGGTCTCGAACCGTCATTCACCGGCCCATCGTTCGGTGTCCAAAAACGAGATTGGATTATTAATAATTGGACGATAACTAAATGACGTATTTATTCGATCTGGCACTCTCGATTCGTGTTCAAGAGAAAATCAGTAACGTGGTAACAGTTCTGAAGAAAAAGAGATATTATTAAATATTATTCCGATTAAAAAAATACGAAGGAATGCTGTAATAACAAACAGTGGCACAAAGGGTGCGGTTGGGTGTGGTGGAGATTAAATATTTAAATTGGTATCAAATGAAAACTTGAGATTATATATATATATAAACAGTCCAAAACTTCAAACAATTGAAATATTATTATAAATATCAATACGATTAAGATGTACCACGTGACGTGATATTGAATTGACGAATTATGTAAATATGGTTTTACCCATTAACACTTTGACGTGGTAACCGGGATAGTTTCAAACAAAGAATTGTTAATTGTTTAACTAATTTCAATGATATCAACTGGATTTTATTATCGGCAGTAAATTAACTATACAATTTGCATAATTTAGTAACTACTAGTCATACAATATTTTATACAACCCAATTTGTCCATGTTTTGGATGACTACCTATATTCAAAAAAACTTCATTTAATTAACCTTTTATTTTCTTTATTTCCTATTGATATAATTCCACAGATATTTTACATTGATCATTGTTCAATTCTCTTGCGCCGTGTATTCAATTAAAGTAAATCCTCGTTTAGTCAACGTTTTCCTAACTATCAATTTTCTCATTAACAAAATAATTTATTATAACAACATTTTTATAGTTTTTTATTTGTGTACGTTTACTTTAATACTTAAACAAGTGCGTTCTAAATATTCAATTACCGTACCCAAAATATTTATTTAAATGAGTTATGAGTGATCAAAAAACAACATACAAAGATCACACTCATCTTTGTAAATTACCTATTTGTCGATTGTCTTTAGAATTATCACAAGACGACTGGGTTTTTAAACTTTGACTTCTAAAGTTACATATATTTGGCGCACGGTACTATGGTTAATAACGTTCGTTAAGCAAACGAGAGGTAATCATGCGACCCAGAATAATATTTTCCAACAATTACAATATAATAATAATTATTATAATTTTAGACAAACTTCTTCTGGAGCTTCACATTACTTGTTTTTCAGGGCTCACGCTAATTAACGTCCGAGAATTTCCCTCACCATTAAATTTTTACCTTAATTATCATTGTGCTGCCAAAGCTAACAAATTTCTTAAATAATTAAAAGTCTCCAAGGAATATTATTTTTCTTTTATGTATTCGCTCAACCCGCCCAAACGTCTTAATGCTTCTACAGTCGAATTAAGAATGTTTAAATAGGTAGTGTAAAAAAATAAAATAAGAAAACAAATCAAAGAAAAACTAATTTACTGGGCGGAATAATATTTTTGTTTGAATAAAAAAAATGTCAATAGTCAAAGCTCTTAGTTATTATCATAATTATTTCACGCAAACCACAATTGTTTGATTGTGAGTATGTGCATATATATATATGTGTATTTATAGAAATATTTATAATATTAAAAACGATTACACTGATTGCAATATGGTTCTTTAACAATATTGAAATGAAATCGATGTCAGTTTAATTTTTTTTTAATTCAATTAAATTGACTAACGATTGATAACTTTTCAACTTTATTTTTATACACGTTAAGTTTTTTTAATCGTGAAAGTACAAGGTACATTTTTCCAGTTTTTCGATTATGGGTTTGAAGTCTTGATGAATTTCAATATGAAATACTTTAAATTTGAATTCCTGCAAGTAAACAATCATATTTTTATAACTATCACGTATATATAGGTACGATTATTATAGATATTGTAAGAGGGAATTGGCTTTCATATTATCCACTACTATCTAAAATCAATAATCGTGGACTTTACCATCCGTCTGTTTAAATGAAACTTCACAATAATGAGACCCTTCAATTATTTTTATGAAGTAAAAATAATAATACGATCGTAACAATTTGATATTTTTGTTCTTTCCTGCACTGTTTTAATATACGTTTTATTCGATTATGTAGGACGTATCCGAGGAAAAAAGATAAGAAGTAAAACACAAGAATATTATTTCGTGTTATTCTTTTATATTGCTTTTTCGTAATTTAAAAATAATGAAAGAGGCGAAAATTTAAATCAGGCAGCCGCTACTCCTGAGTTCCCTTACTGCACCCCTTATCGACTGTTGCAATTTTTGGAAATCGTTTTATAATGCTCACTCCTAAACAAATATCATTAAGAAACTATGTATACGATTTTCTCAATTTTCGATATTATGTTCAACGCTTTCAATGCATTACTACTCATATTAAAAGTGTACGAAAATGTTTTTAAAAAACACCGATCTCGTTAATTTTTCTCGACAAATATTGTGTCATTCGTACTCAGCTTGTAGTTATTGTCAACGTAAAAAATATGCGTGTATAAAAAATTGTGTCCAATGTATAAAAATAAGAATCGATGTAAACAATAGCCGTTCTCAACGTGTAATGGGTAGTTATACCGTAAACCGTTGCACGTATATAAATATATATACACATATATATATATATATATATATATATAGGCAAGTGTCGCAAGTCGCAGGTGTCGGTGACGTACGAAAACAAACTTAAAACTTCAAAAGATGGTATACTATTACTTCTGCCACTATACACACGCGGCCAATGCCATTATTACTACTGTTACTGCAGCTACTCTATAATTCTATTGTTTGTAGTTAGAGATACTGTGTATACACTATATTATACTGTTACACTTGGTGCCGGTAGGTCTCCGATATCGTGGTGGGTGATGGTAAACGAAAACGGGTAGAATGGTAACGTGCGCCGCGAAATGACGAATCTCTATGCGGCAAAATAATAATAATATATTATGTGTCCTTTATTTAAAAACTTATACATTCCGACAATATCCGAGAGCGAATATAATACATATATGTAACTGAACGCCAAGCATAATAATATTGCGTTGTTATATTATACTCTTCTAGTCATGGCCGCCACATAAATCCCGATTTCCCGTCGTGCACGCGTACACTCTCTCACTGCACTCGAACCGCACTGCGTACCTCATACACTTATGGTAAATGCGTTTTAGACGTTGCGCCGCCGTTCACGCGTATACCACATCTAGGTATATAAAATAACGTACCGTGTAGATGCGTGAATATATATATATATATATATATATACTATGTGGGTGTGCGGGTGTGGCGGATATATTATATATACGGTACATAGCATAGTGTCACAAATCAATCGGCGAGAGACGGGGGGGTGTCAAATCGCTCGGAGTGTGCAAATTGACATAGCAACGCGTATAATAATATATTTAATCCGCATAAATTAACCGGCGGTGACGGTGACAGCTCCACCGCGGAGGTGGATGGTCGAGCCGTCACGCATTGCCGGAGAGGGCGCACGACGGACAGACGGACGGACGCGTATATGCGCCGCTCTCCTCCTCGTAAACCTAGCACTTTCCGTTTTCCGCTTCCGGATGCCACCGTGCTCCCCCCTCCCACCAGCCAAACGATATCACCCCCATCACCGCCCGACACGTCCGGATTAAAATGAAGCACCGGTTCATCTTGACGATAAGCGCCGACGAGTTTAACAAATATATTATATATTATACAAACATAATATACCTACGCGTATATCTATACTCATCTGTACCCATTACCTTTTCCGAGCATGACGGCGCGGTGTACATATTATATTATTATTATTATTATTATACTATATAAGCCCTGCCGACGGCACTATGTCATTATACTAAATTCGGAAATGACAGAGTGGCGTTAGGGCGGGCGAGTTGAGCGAGAGGATGACGAGACGATGATGGCCGTACGGAAGTCGTGTAGCTTGTGCTGGTGGTGGGTGGAAGAAACGAGAATTCGCAAGTGGACGAGGGTCGGACGACCAACTACTTCCGGGTACGTCGGACAATTGACAGGAATAATGCATGTGCATTTGGTGTGCGCATTTATATGTATGTATATATATATATATATATATATATATATATATATATATATAAAGAGTGAGGTGGCGACCACTACAGCAGTAGTGGTAACGACGATGGCTATGGTGGCGCTGTGGCGGTGGAGGGCATATGAGCCCGTCAGGCATACATTTAATGGGCAAAAATCAACGAACGTGAACTTTTGTGTTAATGGTACACGAAAACCGCATTTGCCCCAGACAGCACGTGACCAAATTTCGTATTAAGATTATTATTGAGAAATTGACGACGCATATTGTCCGTCCTATATGGTTTATTTTTTAACCACATAATATGCTGCGCACCTATAGGCTATAATATATTCTCCAGCCTATTGTATTATTATTATTATTAGGTAATAGTATTACTACGCAGCGCAGGGCCGTGAGTCGATTTATGTATCATGAGATATATAGGAGTATTGCTCGCCCGCGTAACGATTTATAAGTCAGCACATAAATATTATAGTATGCGGATTTTGTCGTTGGTCGATGTGCGTTGTTTTTTTATGTGTTTTTTTTTTAGGTTTAACGGACAAAAAATCAGTTTGTTTTTATTCGTTTTAATTATATACGATTCCCGTCGTTCAAACGATCGTGTGTATAGTCACATTAACGACTCGAAAGTAATTTGCATAGCCATTTTTTTTTTTTTTTTTAATACATCATGCTCGTGTACAATGACAGATTAATTTGAATTTTGAGACATTTATTCCGTCCGTATATGAAAATATAATAATATACGCGATACATACCGACGTTCGGTATACTGTCGTATTCGAGTGGGATGTTAAGCTTTTATTGTGTTCGTATTTTTTTATGAAACATAATAAAAACTAATATCAGTATGAACATGACCCATTAGCGCATTTGATGTTTAACAGCTAGTGTTGAAAAGAAATGTCTGTGCCTTGTTAAGTTGTTTATGAGGTTTCCGCAGTATCGCAGTAAAAATAATTTTGTTCCTAATTAATTTTCTATCCTGTTTATTATTGTTTAGACAGATTAGCCGATGTATAATACTATTCGATGACTTAATAATGAATCCAGTCTAACATTATTATTTCAAAATAAGAAATGACGTATCACGCTATGACTCCGAAATTGATTGTTTATTAACCTTATTTAAATATACGGGTTAAATATTTAATCATGGTTTAATTATGGCAGTCACGAAAACGCTTATCTATGTTTTACGGTGAAAATAATATCCATTTAAATATTTTAATATCTCTACTAAATAACTTTTACGAGGAAAAAAATTGTAAATTAATTAAACCATATTTTTTTTAAATTATGGTAATAATTTATGATACTAATAAATATACCACAAATTCCTAAAAAAAAAAATGTACTTACTAACCGTTTTGTTTTATTGGCTCCATCCCATCAATCAATTTTACAAGAAGCCAGAAATATTGGTCGCAATGGTCGGGAATATAATAACGATAATAATATGTTAAAAAATTAAAAATAAATTCTACTTGTATTTATTTTTTAAACAAAAAGTTTTACGAGTATTTTATTTCGAAAACGCCTAGCAAAATGTCCTATGGAAAAATAATAATACCTAAGTAATAACAGTAATTGGATCAGAATATTTTTATTTAATCGTTAAAATAAAATCATCAGTTGATAGAATGTTGTTGTTTCGCTTTGTAGCCCACTTTTCGTGGTTTTCGGACAGTGGATAAAATGGTATTATATGAATAACGTTGTAACAAAAAAAAAAAAAAATAAAAAAATAAAAAATTAAATATAATAAAAAATATATGCATAGGATCCAAAACCCATTTTGTACAGGTTGATTACATGGTAATTAATTACATTATAACGCACATGCTGTTTGTGTGTGTGTTTGACCGAATAACGAACAATGAAGATGCATCATCGTTTCCAACGTTATGAATATACATAATAGTATAATATAATAATATGGCAGAGGACCTTTTATACGGTCGAATATTAATTGCGTCGAAGTACATTTTATTATTACTAAACATTCGCCGGATAATATACGTGTACTCCCTCGCCTATGCCGCGGTCGATTAGACGGGTTGTCGATCGTTAGGTATTGATTCGGCCGTTTTATCGGTTAAGCGTGAAATGGCACTTGGCTTCATATCGCAAAGGCTTCTGGCCGCGGGTCGCAACAGGGTCGTCTGTCCGTTAACGTGGCTCCACCGTGGTTGTGACAATTTTTAACGGTGCTCTTCCGGTTCGGCAACGAAAAACTATAAAACAATATTATAATAATCGCATATAATATAGAATAGAATAACAACGAACCGAATGAGTGCGCAGTCGTAACCGTTGTACCATTGCACAAGCAAACATAATAAATTGTATAGGTACCAACGAATTTATCGTATACGGCAACCTAACAATAGATATAAACGTACAGGGACGCAATATTGACAACGGCAGTAATGGAGAGACGGCGCGAGCTCCTCGCCCTCTCTTTTTCACTATATTTCTGTATACGTCTGTCCGGCGACGGTATATGCATTTTTAATAGCCTCTGCGGGAGTAAAGTGGAAAAATGTGTTCTGTCCATATTATTTATTTATCGAACTTCTGTCACGAGGAAACCCACACTGACGGGGGCATTATTATAGTAGTAGTAGTAGTAGTAGTAATAATAATAATAATAATAATAATAACAACTTACAGCAATACAGTGTCCATATCAGCGCAGTAGTGTATTAAAAGTACATGCACAACGTACCATCATTGCCCGTGGAGATATCGATTTATTTACGAGGATGAGACGTGGTCAGCATGGTATCGATTGAGCGCGGTTTAGATTATTAGAATTATCTGTGCGGGTACGTGGGAGGAGGGAATACTCTCCGTCGACGGTATTGGAAAAATTGTGGAGTTTAACAGAAAAAAACCTCAGTTATTAAATAAAAGAACACACGAATATATTGTGCGGCACACAATAATCATATTTCAAACGCCGAAGAATCACTCGCATTTATGCTAGGTAGATATAACGTTGGAGTTGTGACTCTTGAAAAATAACGGGCAGTATGTGAGATTAATGACAATTGGCAGCAGACTTATTATATTATTTACACGTTTTATTGGATTCGCAGATGGCGATATATCATAAAATATAATATTATGGCGTTGTGATTGTTATATATAAAAGAACGTCAAACAACACGTACATATTGTATACCTAGGTAATATATTGAATTATCATTCAATGGCCGAACACCTGAAATACCCGAATAATGGAATAGTATACCTTTTCTCGTTTTTTATGAAAAAAATAATAATAACAGTACGGCGCAGCGGAGAAGTGTTTAAAAAAAAAAAAACGCCAACCACCCACTTACGCGCCACTGCAGGAAGATCGCTGCAAGTTTCGCATATGTGCACTGTGCAGCGACGTGGTGAACATCTTTCAAACCCTAAGCAAATAATTTATATAATATTAACTATAATTTCCCCATTCTGTTCAATGCTTTTTCTAAATTAAGACTAATAATACTCCACAGCTAACCATCACTGCAGTGTCTACGGACCTGAATACGAGTAAAATTTCAAAGAGCTAAGGGATACCTACCCCCTGAAAAAGTTCTAGGGCTAAGCAATTGCATTAGGTAAACGTCGTTCACCACGCTACTGTGTACCGTATAAAGGTTGCGGTGGAGGTTGAGTGAGGTGAATACACATCTGCGCGATATTCAAGCGAATAAAATAACGCGAAAAGGGAATGACAAAAAACCGACTCAAGTAAACGTCGGTGGCGATGAGGAACAAAAGGAGAACATGTATGCGTGCATCTTTGTTACCCGGACGAATGGTACAACAATGACGACGATAATCCCAAACTAATTCGTACGGCGAACGCACATATAATTCGCTGTCTTTACTCCCTTTACATTATAATATTATTATTATGTAGGTAAAACACAGATTATATTATTATAGTATGCGTTGAGTTCATTCGTATGGCGTGCGTATAATGTGATGTGTAGTGAATGAGATGGGCGACGAGACCGTTTTCGATCACAGACGTACGTACCCTTCCTTTTTTTGGCCGATTCAATTTTCGACCAAATTTAAAAAAGGTCGATTCCTTTTACGACCAAAAACGTACCCTTCTCTTTTCGGCCGATTCACTTTTCTACCAAAACAAAAAGTTATATAATATAATATGTAAAAATAATAAAATAATTGGTATTTCATTTTTATAAAATTATGGCAATTATAATTTTGAAAATTGTTAAAAGTTTATTATTTTTATGCTAATATGTCACAAGTTTCAAACAATTATTTCAAAATGTAATGAACCAGCACAAGCAAAAATCAGACGACGACAGAACACAATTATATTGACCTTTCGTCATTTTTTTATAGTTTATTAATTAATTTAAACTATATGGGTTAAATAATTTTCTATATTTTCTTTTATAATATTTTATGCGACTTATACTTTTAATAATTTTTAAAATTATAGTTGCCATAATTTTACAAAAATTATAGGTTATTTTTTTTTTTTTTTACATATTATAATATATAACTTTTTGTTTTGGTCGAATAGTGAATCGGCCGAAAAAGGGAAGGCTACGATTTTGGTCGAAAACGGACATGCCCGAATGATAACATATAGAGTGTCTCACGAAGATCTGACATATAGAATAACTTTTGTTGTATTCAATATTCATTTTTTTTTTTTGTTTAATTTATAGACGCTTGCGCTACATGTATAATATTAAAAAAATGTTTTTTTTATTTTTTAACGGTAGGAATAAAAAAAATTTAAATTTGTTAAAATTTTTTTTTGAAAAATGTAAAATGGCCAATTTGTAAATATGATTTTTAGAAAAATGTTGATGGTGAAAATATTCCTGAAAGTGCAATCGTTTATTTTCTACAATGTTTTCAAGTTTTCAAAAATTCTTAGAAAAATAAATCGATAATAGTCATTGTAACTAGTTACTAGTAATAACTAATAACTGATGATTGTGATTTATTTTATTACGATAAAGGAGAAAATAATTCAAATTTCCAAAAACTTCAAAAAATTGTAGAAAATAAACGATTGCACTTTAAGGGATATTTTCACCATCAAAATTTTTCTAAAAATCACATTTACAAATTGGTCATTTTATATTTTTCAAAAAAAAATCTATCAAATTTAAAATTTTTTATTTTTACTATTAAAATATAAAAACATTTTTTTTTATATTATAGATTTAGCGCAAGCGTCTATAAATTAAACAAAAAAAAAAAAATTAAATATTGAATACAACAAATGCTATTCCATATGCCAGATCTTCGTGAGACATTATAATGTATATTATTAAGTCGAATCTTACCTCTATATGTGTGTGTTTATTTACTCGTATAGCCCGTCTATTTTATTAGTGCGTGTCACACGCTGTGTAGTACTATTTATTATAATATATACATCGACGTAGACTTTGGTAAAACGAGCTATAAATCGCACCAGACCTATCACAATACCTTTTGCCGCTATACCAACACGTGGGCATCGTTTAATGTAAGATAGGTTCACTGAAATCGTTTCCAATATTATTAAAATATACTATACCTACCGGTATTCGGGGACATGCGCAGACATGCGAGACCCATCAGGACCACCAAACGGGGTAAGCTGTAATTGTTATTTGTACGCCGAAGGATTGGACAAACATTAGAGAGGATGAAGGACAAATCTGGTATTCCCCACTTTCAAGCCGTCCAGGGCCTAGGATTTTTCTAAGCACCATGTCGTTTTAAATAAAGTGAAAAAACTGAGCAGAAATTTTAGCGCTTCAACCACGGTCCAACTGACAACAGTCGCGGTGTCGTTGGTCGGCATTTCAATCGAACGCCGACATCGCATCTATCAACAAAACGCGTGTGAAACTATTGCGGCGATAGCGTAGACGTGGACCCCGAAAACTCGTTCACGACCCACCCCCTGCGATGTATTGTGATTGCGCTGCCATTATCTGCACACGAAACTATAAAGTAGTTGAAGACCGAGTGCTCTCGTCGCCGTGACAACAATACGCTTTTGATTAGTCACTTTAATTTCGAAGTGTATTTTTTTCCGCCGCCTTCAACGGCAGAAAAAATATAAATACTTATTCGTTCCGCCGCGTATAATATGAAACACGCGTGCAGTTAGCGTGAACTCGGATTCCGACAATGCACTATAAATCATTTAAATTTGAATAAATCTAAAACTTTCGTCGTGCGAAAATACTCCAAACCACCCGCCACCGCCGACGATAATTATCGGTGTACGACCTCAATTTATAAAAATTATTTTCGTTTTAGCGAATATTAAAAACGTTGTCGTCGTAAAACTTATTCGTCATTCTAAATCCCGCGCGGATTACGTTTTAATTTGTATGTTAATAATCAAGCAATTATGAAAATGCGTTCGGACTAAATCCCGCAACGTCACATTCATAATACGCGTAATCCTTGTGTCTGAAAATATATAATAGTATAATAATATTACCATACGAACAAAAGATTGGAAACGAATAAAAAAAGTTTGTCAATTAATATACGTGTTTCACCTTTAATCCCGATAAAAAGTATAATAACGTTTATTATTTTTTTTTAGTTTTTTCCGTCGTTTTGTTAAAATCGCTCATAAATCATAACCAGATGGGTTTTTTATACCGATAACAAATCCACGTTTACGACGACGTACGAGAGACAGCATCGAGCGTGCGCCTATTTCTGTGCTATTGCGTAGGTATAATATACACCGTGATCGGATTAACTCGTATCGACGCTGTACGGTGCGCGTACCAGTTTTGGACCGTATCCATTTCCCTGCAAAACCTCTGCCGTCCGGGCCTTTCCGCCGAAATCGATAGACAGTCGTTCCGTTCCCGTCCAGATCTCGATACCTTTTTTTTTTTTTTTATATGATTTAGTATAATTTATTACGTTACCCGGTGGTCAATAATCAATATCGTTATTACTCTGACAATTTTTCGCAATCGTTTCTCGCGATATAAATTTTAGAACAATATTTATTTTAATTATTACGCTGCTCCGACGACTATTTCGGTAGAACTCCACCACCGCACGCACCGAGCGAGTTTGCGGTACTATCGTTCAAAACGGGGAAATTCGGGAACGACGTTCAAGCCGATAGATCAGTCTACCTAACGTATCGCATTTTTCATTATAAAACGCTGCCAAATTCGTGTTACAATTTACATCAAATTATAATTTTATTACGCTATTTATCCACATTTGAAAAGTCTAAATAATTTGTAATAGGTAAGTTTCGCAAGATGTACATCATTGTTTTTATTTGCTATTTAATATTTATATTTGAATTAAATACGAAATCAAGTAATCCAATACACGATTAGACAGCGATATAATTATAAAGTTATAATATAGATTTGTATGTTAGGTGGAAAAGGATGTGCACGTCACTTTTGACTAATAAAAAAACAGCATTCTAATGACGGCGAATAAGAAAAAAAAGTCCTCAACAATTATATTATTTAAAATACAACTTCGGCAATCGTTAAACATATCGTCGCGTGTTTCAATCCAATCGATAATTTTATTGTAATAGGCACAACATTAAAAATATTATATCGTTATGTGTCTGCCGGCATACGTAAGTGGCTTTTTAACATACAAACTGCACTGCCGGCGCACAAACAATAATGCAATCCATTGTACGTGCGATCGCATATTTTGTATCGTCGTGTAATAGTGTACCGGAAAAATATCCGATAAAACTATTATTATGTACAATGGCCGACCTTTACCGGTGGATATTTAAAAACCCGGAACATCGTCTTGCGTATTTAATTTCAAATCAAACACTCTGTCAGCATTGGACGAGATAACAAACATAATATCGCATTGCTCGTACTTGCGATTGTAAATTGAAATGTCGCTATAAAATATCCACACGATTCACCGTAACAATTTGCACTGGAACATGCACGATAAATTCTTCCGTGCCAGGAACATTTGTGAACTTACGCACTCGTTCAAGACTTAAGTTCGAGTGCAAGATTCGTGATCATCGGCGTGTGTCGGTGTGCGCGTGACTCGTTATTAAATCAAAATGTATTTGTTTTACGCATGTCTAAACTAATAGTTTACGTATAGAATGATGTCGGGCAAAAGGATGTCGAGTGGTTTTTGATTTCCAAAATTCAATTAATTTCATTTGTGATACAAAAACAGGTGGGACGCGATGCGAGAATATTATAATATCGCCGGGACTTGCTCGGCGTGAATATACTGTCGAGGGAAAAAATAATAAAGTCATCCGTATATTTCAACAGACGTAAAATTGTTATTATTATTACAGTGTATATTATACGTTATTATTATTATTATTATTACACAGACAACGCATCAGGTATAATACGCCGCCGTCGCGTATAATATTTCGTTTCATTTGTCCGCTCATTACGAGGCGTTCATGCATATGCAATTTCGGTACTCGAGTGTGTACGAGCAGATAAGGACGCGGCGCACAGCATAAACACGAACACACTCGCACCTACGCATGCCGCCCGTTTTGAGCGAGCGAGGGGAATGCAGATAACTGCTATTATAAGTCTCGTCCCCCGTACCCTCCCCCCGTCCGCGATATGCCGTGTCAACGGCGACCCATTGTGGTTTTGGGTTTCTGTGTATGGTCAGTTTGTATTACGCATCTATATTACATAACAATACCTATTATACTGTATTGTTACGATGTCCGTTATGTGGGCTTTTTTTTTTTTTTTCTTAGTGCATTCAAAGTAATACTCATTACTCCGCGAGTAGATGGCCGAGCATTTTCCATATAATAACTATCTACTCGTATTTCGAAAGATGCGTTGAATACATTTGTCGGGATTTTGTTTGGACGTTAATCGTTTTACTCACGTTAAATGTCTACGATTAATGTTAATAATTACCGCGACCTGTCATAAAATATAAATACATTTTTTTTTTTTTTTAAATAGCTGAGTGAAATAAATTTGCCGAGTACAATTTCTTACGGGACAAGAGCTGTGTTTTGACTTGTGTGTTCAACAATATATTTCTGTTGACATTAAGTCAATTACAATCTTCTGTTTTTCTCCACGCACACTATAGTTTATACACATTGCAGACTCTTGACTTAAAAAAATACATATAAAATATATTAACATTAATATATTTTTTACTTAAAAAATCTTAACTCTTAACATTTATTTATGCTTGTTTACTGTTCTGATAATGAAAATCTGTATTAAACTACTTGGTTAATTTTCATGGCGTTTGTAATATATTGATTATCGGTTATACATATTTCATATGAGACTTATAAATTACGTTCATAGAAAAAGTTAGCATACTCGTAAAGTTTGCTTTTCCTCTTTTCTTGTTTATTTTTTTTCTAGTTTGTGAAATGTCTTATTCGTTGCGCTACTACCACTCTCAACCTCGTCATAGTGTACGATGAGTATATTATTCGACCAGAAACCCTTTTATTTTATTTTAGTCGAAACGAAAAAGAGTATAAAATGAATACAAACGTTGTCTTTTGCACTTGGCGGCTCACGAAAACGCAATTGTTTTTTTTTCCTTAATGAGAAAAAATGTATCCGAACACAAAGGGAAACCTCAAAAGTATGGCGGAAACTTTGGTTTCGCGTCGAATGGCTACGAAAATAATAACTAGTCGTGGTGTCACAAGATGATGATGATGACAATAATACGTATTGCCTCGATCAGATTTCTCTTTTTTCGCGCGTCTTTTTAACAAAAAAAATATGCATCACTTCGTCGTTTTTGTTCAACTAGTCCTACTACATTGTAAAATATTGACATAACATAATATTACGATGTCGCCGACAGGATTCAACTGGATCAGGTAACATTCGATCGTAATGCTCGCCGATTGATTGGCCACGTGCGCCACAATAATAATACACTATACATACAGTATATAAACCCTACCGCGCAACAATCACCACAACGGCCGCTGCCGTTGGCGAAATCCGATCTTAAGCCTCTTTAGGGCAAAATGCGAAATGGTCGAGCCGACCGTGTCTACTCTGTCGTTTCGACAAATCTCCCTGGGGGTCGTCTCGGAATACAATTTGGGGTAAATCTCCTTGTGCATACACATACACATGTATATATATCATAGAGGTAAATGTCGTAGGAATCGCGACGACGGGCCCGATTTCAACGACCACGCGGTTGATTAAAAACGAAGTTGGTACATATTATTTTTATATATATTATCGTACATGTAATATATGGTATGTAATATGTATGCATACTACGATGGTTATAGAACCGTTGTATAATAATAATAATAATGTGCCTAAATGCGGTATATCACATTACAATAATTCTTTTACGACCTGTACCCTGTACAGCAGGCATATAATATCACGTTATGTAATCGATACATATATTTTTTTTTACTTTCAGTGATATAGAAATGTCGATCCCTACCCCATGCACGTCCACGGCCGATGGCAGCAACGACGGCGAACAACCGGAAACCGACTACATAAAAATGTTTGTGGGCCAGATACCTAGGGCGATGAACGAACAGGACCTGATGGACATGTTCGGCGAGTTTGGCCGAGTGTACCAGTTGAACTTGCTCAGGGACAAGTTCTCCGGAGTCAGCAAAGGTAAAATTTACAAATTATTATTGTTAGGGAAGAAAATATAATTTTTTTCATTGGTTTTCGTGAATGATAAAAATTCGAACGATTCGACTTTGAAAATGTACACATTTTACTAGACCACGTTGTCGTTTGTCGTGCTAAATGATTTTTCGCGTGTTCTAAAAATACTATAATATTACTACTATATGTATGGCTATACTCGTGAACGCAAAAACGTAAGTTTCAATCTGCCGTACAGTTGTTTTAGTCTCTCTCTCTCTCTCTCTCTATCTTTGTCCGTCTGCACCCGTCTTGTAACTATATATAATTAACATAAACAAAAAAAAAAATGAACATTTGATGAAAAGTTTTTTGGTTTAATTGCGACCAAAACGGCAGAAGTTTTCAAATTACACACGACGACGTGATGTGTACAAAACAGTACCAGGGACATAATTATTACGAACGACACGACATCGTCTCCGAATTCTTTACCGTCCCTCTGCGCTTATATATAGGTACTAATGGGTATTATACAAGTACGGAGTGCGCTCTGCAGTCGCTGCTGACGGCGAGGCGGACGCGCATAACAATAACCCTAAATATACCTGACTAAGTAATAAATGATAACCACGTCACGAGGCACAATATTGGTGACATTCTTAACTAGAATTACGGGGTGGCTCTCGTTGATTTTGTTCGATTCTATTTTTTTTTTTTTTTTTTTTTTATTTATGTTTTGCTATTTTCATTGAAATGCTAATATACGAGGTACGGCCGCAGGGTCGTTGTGTTTTGAAACCGTTCTAAACGCATCCGAAACGTCAAAAAGTATGCGTTATACAATATAGCGATCGCGGTGTCAATTCTAACAACAATAGATATCAAAATACAAACGTTTAGTATATTATCTAGGATTTAACATTTTGACTTAACATATTATATAGTAATTTAAGAGTTTCTAATTATTATTATGCTTTTGGCGTTATTTAGGTTAACCAGCTAACGTATTCGTTTTATCAGTTCCTAAAAATCTACTCATTGCAGCCAGTGGAGTTAGACACATTTTGTTTAATATATTTGTACATTTGTACTTAAATAGTATAGCTAATATTTGATCACAAATAACTAAACTAGAAAAAATAATGGGCAAAACGTTTTTTTTTGAAATAAAAAATATATATATATATTTTTACAAAATACTTTAAAATGTTTAAACTATTATTTAACATTACAACATACGTCTTTTTCGCCATCACGGTGAATGCACATCACTTACCTTAGAGCCGTTGTGCACTCGTTTTTCGTTGGCACGAGGCTTATAAATTTTTTACGATTCAGTACGGTGGCAACCGTCATCGTCATGATGGCGATTAATGAGAGCGCGTCGCGAATGCTGTGTTTACGGCCAATTATAAAATATATTATATACCGCACCGTACGCGTTTCTCAACACCTAAATCCGCGTCGTTAAACCGTCGGCCGACCGGTCGGTATTTTAATCGTCTTTATCACCCCACACGTGGGCGTCGCAGGCGGAATTGGAATGTAAACGACGAGGGCATATATTATAATTAATGTACGTTTTATTTCTATTTTTTCCAATTTTACATGCCATTGTTATTTTGATGCAGCCTGAGTTCTTGATTCTTGTGCGAAGTAACTAATGCGCCGTATGCGAAATAAACTCTATACGGCGAAACTATATATTTTTTTATACAATAAACGTGGTTATGAGTGTATTACCGAATAACGACGGCAAACAACACACTTAAGCCGCAAGCGGAGTACGCTTCAGTATAACAGTACGTGCGTTCCGCAAAATTCTTCGGTAATTAATTTCGACAAGTGCGAGAAAGACGACGGTCTATTTCCAAAATAAGTAATTAAAAAAAAAAAAATAACAAAACAAAAACTCTTTACGCAGCTTTATGAGTTTTAATCGAGTCGCAAAAGATGTGAGGCTTACCCACCGACTACTACCGTATACAGTAATAATAAGGATCAGTCTAAAAGTTTTCGTACTCCGCTGCTGCAGATGTCAGATTTAATGACTTCTCCGATGTCACCTGTACCAGGTTTTTCTTCGTTAATTATTGCCAAAGAGTCAAACAAAAGCCCAACGCGTTTATAACTGTTTTCAGTTCAATGACGACGAATCGTGTCCTTTTAGGTTGCCGCGGGTCATCCCTTAATACTAATACTGCCTATGTATAAAATATTATTGTCGTTGGCATTTTATCGCAGCGCTCGTACATTTTTTTCCTTCCGATACGATCACCTCGCGCCCTTCGTACAACATTCTTATGTACGATCGGGGAAAAGATTACTGTGGCGGTGGTGGTATAGTCGTCAGCCGCGTCGCATATACGTATATATATATATACATACATACATACACACCAGAGCCAGCGCATGTATTTGTTTTGTTCGTATACAATGATAATCCCGACATCGTTGTATACATTTGTCTAGATTAAACCGTGCTCGTATTATTGAAATCCTCGATATACACACGCACATAATGTTTACGTGTTTATACAAAACTTTGGAGACGGGACAAAACGCGCGCGCGTATATTACGTACAGTCGTTCCGCGCCCGACGAAGTGTCGGCGTGGCGGAAACGCCGTCGGCGCAGTACACAAACCTGTTCGACGCATAATATATATGCACGAATTGTGGTGCGAGGGGATGAAAAACTTTGATCGGATATACCGGCATACATGCATGCGCGCGGTGATTTATATCCGTCGCACTCGCGTTTCCTGGCCGCGCGATTCGCCGACCGCGATATAATGTGAACGCGGGTTCGTTCGAGTGCCGTCCGTATTATTATTATTATTACTATAAAATATTGACGGCGACCGAGATCCGACGGCCGAACAACGTCGTCGTCGTCGTCGTCGTCGCCTATAACCCCGTGTACCCACGCGTACGCGGTAAATTGTGTTTTAGGGCTGGGCGGACGGGGCCGCTGATCCTCGCCGATGACGACGACGACGAGGCACTAAAACGGCAGTTGTTGTTTTCGTGCGTACGATCCGTTTCTCCTTACAAGACGGCCGCGACCTGCGTGTCTGGCAAGACAACGCTAAGCCCGGGGATTACGTGCCCGTAAAATATGGCCTGTTCCGATTTTAATTTGCAAAAGTGAACTCCCCCGGACGCGTTTAAAACACGCGTTCGCGATAATAAATTGCGCGCGCTTCCTCTGCCATTTGCAGCCCACCTTGTCCCTTATACTTCCATAATATCAATAACGCCTCCCCGGTCGTATATGGTATTTAACAGAAAAACCGATAATATTCTCGTCGATCGGAGTCGTCACGCGTTCCACCTTCGTTCGTTCCTCGCGTCCACGTCCCAATAAACCTCGTGCGACAAACACTATATTTTCGTGGTGTGGATATTAAGTAATACAAGTGGTCTATTGCGCGTGTCAAAAAAGCCGTTCGATTTTGTTCACTCCGCTCTGAATGGCGCTGGAACAAAACGTAGTACTGTCATAATTTCACGATTGTTCGATAGCTGGCTGAGAGAAAGTGATGGAGTGATAGAAGGCAGAGCGTCGCGCGCGAGTACCTATGCTGGCTGTGAATGTATTCGACGTGAGTCAATCCCATCACGTGTAATATTTTAGATTGCAAAGAACTCAATAATATATACCCATACTTGTTATTGTAATACAATTTATGAAACGTCATATTTTATAAAACATTATTGACATCGATGTATGGAACCGTATAAATGTCACTTGATGAATTACCCGAACATTATATTTAAGTGACAGTTACATTCTACTACTTTCCTTCGGTTAAGTATCCGTTAAGCTGTTACTCCAGATAATTGCAACCCAATACGGTTACATATTAAAAATAGTCTGATAAATTGTTCATCTGTTTTCTGGTTTTTTGTGTTACAATTTTTTCTACTAAAAGACGCCAGTTATTTTTGCAAACTATAGTAGGCTACGGTGAAAATATTATCATCTTTATTACTTTACAGAAGAATAATTATAATTAGAGATAATTGTTGGACCAGCCAAAAACTAGTAATATTAAAAAATGATTCATTTTTTTTTTATTTTTAAATTATGAATATTGATTTGGTAAACTATTATGAGAGAGCAATTTTTTGTAACACAATTTTAATGAAATTATTTAGTATAACATTGTATAGCTCAACCCAAATAGTAACAACTCAAAAATTAATTAGCATTAATTATTTATAAAACCTACTATTCACCACGCCACTATGGAATTGTATTGTATCTATTTTTTTTTTTTTTTAATTAACAGAATTTGAAAACACAAAAGTATAAAACGGCGTTCATGTTGTTACGAAAATATAATTACCTATCAGTTTTTTTTTCTTCAAAATGTAACTTTACAATAAATATTTTACAGAATAATTTGAAAAAAAAAATCTAATCCGTAGTCTTTTTAGTGTCTTACTTTCATGCAA
>JACXSJ010000130.1:98402-175915 GCA_014851325.1 Pentalonia nigronervosa | reverse complement strand
CATTTTCCCGTGAGCTGAAGTATAAATACACTAAAACCGTGATACACCTATATAGTGCCATATTTTATATTTTTCACAGGCAATGTCGGGTTATACAGCTAGACATTATACAAGATACAAAAAAGTGGGCACCTTATAAGACGTCCGAGTACACGCATTTGTGTGATTACCGTTTAATTATAACTATTATCGTTATTGCTTATATACGTTTCTGAACGTGCGTTCTAAATAGGTATGTAATGTACGAGCCACTATACGCACTATTTTTGGAAATTGCGAACGCCGCGACTAAATTAGATTATAAATCACGAAAATTGAAATCTTATATATTAATATCGTGCCTGTATAATAGAAACGGAGGGCCACGGAGATTGTGGCGAATAGGATAGGAGACATAATAATATAAAAGAGCTACCCCTCGTGTAATTTTCACGCTTTCACCGTTACATTCTGCAACGGTGCGATCTGAAAACGGAAACACGCTTGGTCCGACATGAATAATAAATGCCAAACGACGGCGGAAAAGGTTTTTTCGACAAACGTTCGTACAATACGCGTGCACAATAATAATAATAATAATAATGAAAAAAAAAATTCTAATTTTCTTCAAATATTTACGTTTTTCGTTTTACAACTTGAAGTGGTTATTCGACGGGTGGCGCTTAAAAGTATTACGCTGTACAAATATTCAATAATCGAACTTGCCTACGACACATTGCACTTTTGCTCGAATAGCACGGCAATCAAGAATATACGAATAAATATTATTATCATCTCAAATATATACTTAAATATTAGCTTAAATTTTGCTTGGGACATTTGAAAGATGGCATTATAATTAAATATTATCTTTTAAAATGAATATTTATTAATAATCTATTGGAAATTTAATTAAAACAAGAATATTATACTGCTGGAGGGAATAAATGTAATTATTTTAAAAAAATATTTCAACTTTACAGACCACTTTATCGATTTAAACATCAAAACCATTTTTTTTTATTTAATAAAATTATATTTACACAATACGATAAAACTAAAATTTATGGGTATGCTGCTTTAACAATAATATGTAATTATCAAGAAATTAACAAAATATAATTTTAGTTCCTACTAAGTTATTTGTTAGATACAATATAGTCCACCGAAAATGTAACTTTGTTTACTGTACAACCTTATAGATAATGTTTATATATATTTATATGACTACCTACGTGAATCGAGCGTGTCAGTTTTCATTGTTTCCTTATGCGCACAGACGGACAATACGATAACACATAAGAAAGTTATATTCAAAATAATAATAATAAACTACGTCAATATATTCCATTTAGAAGAAATTGAAAACAGAAATACGCATGCATATTTGGCCTTCGAGTGCCAGCTGTTTCTGTCGTCTATAGTAAATCGCTTGTTTATTAAAATTAGGTAATACAGGTACCTTAGGAAAATTAATCATGTTTTATTGATGTGTTAACGTTATAATGGTAAGGAAAAATAAGGGTGAAGTTGGGGGGAAAGTACATGAAAATTTTTTAGATTTGTGTGTGTGTGTGTGTGCCTTTATAAGCGGAAACGTCGACACGCACGCGATCTGATTGAATGAATTCCGACAATGACCTCTGTTACCGCGACCCGATAGACAAAAATTCCTGGGGAAACATGATCAATGGAAATATTAAAAATCGGGTTTTCCCGAAGGAGAAATAGAAGGGATAAGAGTGAAAAGACAGAGACCCTGTGTATCAAATTTTAAGAAAACCAACAATAATGGCACGCGATATAAAAACAAATGGCTAATGAAAATCATAGATTCTTTTAATTGAATTGAATTGAATTGATTACATTTTCAAAATAACATAACAACAAAAAGTTATATGTATATACACAATTTGTACTAAATAATATTATTTTAATTAATTTAAAAAAAAAATCCAGTAGACGCTTTGTCTATTAATTTGGAGGGTTTTTTTCCCGAAACATTGGTGTTTAGGCAACAGATGCCACGTCAAACGCCCACATGTGTAAATTCAAGCCTGTCGGTACACGTTATATTATTTTCATAAACATTAAAAGTATTCACTTAGCTCTCTCCTGCAGTGTCACCAAAGAAGCACGCTCGAAATATCCAGCATTCGTAAGTTCCTATATTGATTATATACTTCAATGTACTTCAAAATAGCGATAAATTAGGAAAAACTCAATAATTATTTTCTGTATTATCACGCGCTCTTTTCGCCGTCGTCGATTATTATTATCATCATTTTAAGCGGCATAAATGATTACGCTAAACCAATAGTTTCGTACCTAGTACCGTAATGTAGGGAAATTAATTCTTATTCTCTGTATTTCGAGTTTATGAATATTAAAAACGATGTATGAGAAAACCATAGTCGCGTGTTCGAATTCGCAGTATTACCTATGTGTTATTTATATAGTTTCTGTTGTGGCGACTGACGAATGATATTTTTAATCTTTATTCTCCACTCCTATTTAATTAAATATGCCTAAACTCTAATTATACTCCATTAACGATGGACTATAGCAATAAACGTACTGCGTTATATACAGTTCATTATGCTAATCTAGTCCGGAGCTATTAGTGTTGATAGCTGTTATCGATGTACATCGAAATCCCGAAGTCAATTCGTCGATTAAGTTGCCGTCTTGTATCCGTCGCCGGCGACGCGCCTCATTAAAAGACCATTGAGGGCAAACTTTTTTCCACACTAACCTATATATATATATATATATATATATATATACGTACACTTTACGTTCCGGCGAAGAACCAAAAGCGGCCACTTAATCCACGATTTAATATATTTTTCTAATACAAACATTACTGTAAAGCGGTGTAGCTAGAATAACACCAGAATGAGAACGCATTACTCTACTGGTCTTTTAACGCTACGGTGGGAGGGACGAGAATAGGAAGAAAAAAAATTTTGAAAAAAAGTTAAGGCGGGCGTTACAAACGCGAAATGAGTTTATCAAGAAGACGACCATACAGGATTTAGCGTGACGGTCTGCGGACTCGTATCGTAAGTTTGACGTAGATGGGCGACGATCACTGGGGGTTCCTCGGTTGTAAAAACTCGCACTGTGTTGCATTTTTATGTAAAAATAATAGCATAGTGCTACACCTTCTTTGTACAGCACATTTTTATTTTTTATTTCCTCTTAGATCTTGAATTTTCTTTGATATAATGTATTGCGATCATTATCTCGTGTTTGTAACGATTATTCTATATTTATATTATGTGTTATTATTTTTTAAATCACTCAACTGTTACGAACTGTCTGATCTTTACGCTTTGACCACGTAGATATTCGGGTTACTAAATGTTGTGAATTAATGAACCGATAAACAACGTTTTTTCCCCTTTGAAAACACTCTTGAACAAATTCAATTTATTTATATCATATCCGTTACGGTTAATTAAAAACTTCGTTGAAAAATGTGTATTATTATTTTTTGTATTGTTCTCATATCACTTTTTTACGTTCTTTCAGAATATTGTTTATTTTTAATGTCCATGATAACAAAACAATTATTACAGTCGAACGTTTAAATTTAATATTGAGATATTCAATTAGTTTACTTTACTAAATTCAGTTTAATATTCAAATTCATCATTAATTGATTTATTTATGATGAACCATTTAGGTTCCTCGAAAAAAGTCGTGTATAATCATTAATCTTTAACTTATTTATAACTTAAAGCTTTTCGTCGATAAATTACATTTTATTCGTCAGAAAATACTGCATTAAAAAAAAACAAATGTATACATAATAATTTGAATATTAAAAGAATAATTCATTCATTTATAGTATTGATGGTCCACTTTAGTTAATACATAAAAACTTTATTATATTATATAGCTTAATTTTGTATGTTATATTATATATGCTCATACCAAATAAATAAATATGACACAGGACAAGCGTGCGTTTCCCCCAGTGTTTACTTTCGACAGTGATTAAGAGAATTAAATTATAAATATTTTTTAGTTTATAGAATTTTACACATTATATGTAACCCAAACATAATATTATGTCGGTTTGTAATTAGTAATTACTGTTAATTCGTGTAAAAAACAAATTCTATAAGACAAAAAACTATTTAAATTTATTTCTTAATAAATGCGCACGTTTTTTTTTTTCATACATTTTTGAAATATTAGAATTTTGTATTTATGTTTTTTACAACTGTTTCTTATTATGTATTATGAGCACAAATGGCGTGAAAGTGAGAATGCGATTTGAATAGTATGTTCTGCCGTTATCCGACAAAATAGCACAGAACACAAAAATATGTTGTTCTCATATGAATTTCCGTAAACTAACAATGATAACACGGCGTCATGGATAGACAATTTAGCTACACAACTATCGTTTTTCCGTTAGGCAATCATCAGACCCGTGCCAACCGTTCAACTCTGTCAACCTTTTCTCGGCGTACATTCAAAGCGAACTCCACCCAAACCGATACGTATCGGACCAATAATAAACCAAATATAATAATGTTGTAACTTGTTTGTTGCGGTTTTCATTTGGTAGACCACTGTCATCGCGTACATTTATATTATTATAAGTTACTTATTTTAGGGATATAACTTTCAGTTTCCGAAAAATATTTAAGTAAAACACCGAGTCACGATTTTAACGCGTCTCGGACCGTGGTAATTTATTTATATTAAATACGGGACGGGTCCTATTACATTGTTTTGTATTAAATAATAATTAACAGAAAATAAAAAAAAAAATTTAAGAACTAACAGAAAATAATTACACCAAGTACTAAGGAATTGTGGGTCCTCATTGGTCAATTTCATCATATGTACAATAGGACGATTAGTTAGATAATTACAGCGGCTAAAAGGAATACGGAAAAGCAA
Organism: Pentalonia nigronervosa; assembly: GCA_014851325.1. Taxonomy (NCBI): domain Eukaryota; kingdom Metazoa; phylum Arthropoda; class Insecta; order Hemiptera; family Aphididae; genus Pentalonia; species Pentalonia nigronervosa. Next base: position 171,013 of record JACXSJ010000130.1, on the reverse strand, counting down.
AAAGTATCTTGAACAAAAAGTAGGAACTCTGAAATTAACTTTAGATAGGAGGGCAGGGGCATCAACTTTACCATTAATAAGTTTAGAAAGAAAAGTTAGATTGCCTTGTTTCCTCCTGTCATATAGGGTAGACAAATGGAGACGCTGCAATACTGGTTCATACTCGTGAAGCGCGCACCCAACGCCTAATGCGAAAGCGGCAAATTTCAAAAATTTACGCTGAACTCTTTTAAGTTGACAACTACCTACCATCAAGTGTGCATGGTTCGCAAATAATTATACTATACTCCAACACAGACCGAACGAAACAAGCTCTTAAGAAAATTGGACAATTTAAATTCAGCCAACATTCTTTTAACAAATCCGAGAAGCTTCAATGCCTTGCATTTGTGTAACTTTCTCAATTTGATTTTGAAAAGTAAGCGACCGATCAAAATAAATACCAAGGTCTATAACCTATAAATTATTATGTGACCAAGCATAACGGTTTTAGATAAATTTCAAAGCCCGGCAGAGGTCGTCTAGTGAGATGACCTGAAAATTATCGGTTAAGACTCTTAACAGCACAATCGGCTTTGCGCGCAGCGACAACGTGAAACCGATGCGATTGTTATTGTCGTTATAATTGCGCGTAAGAGTCGCAGAGAAACGTATCCGGTGTGAACAACAGCAGCCGGACACCGATGCGGTACACTGACTGTATGACACGTGTGCGGGTTCAATACGACGAATAATTCCGTAACACTAGGTACTTGTGTGCGGGGGTGTAGACGCCATCCGACGGATGTTGAACGGTCGCACGCGTGGTAGGGTAGGTCGTTTTCGTGTGTCGCGTTATCGAATATGCGCTCGCCGTACAATTCTCCTCCGTCTCGCCACCACGCCGCGTACCTTCGACGTAGCCTCGACGATCGATGCAATAATATTATTATATTATTATTAGTTTGTTTATTAGTTTACCCAATTCTGACTGCGCGCAACAATATCGTTCGCCATACGCGTCCTACTGCAATATAAGTACGATTTATTCTCGATATCAGAATTATTTTCACCGATCTCCGATAATCGATACAGCCCGCAGCTATGGTGAAACGTATACCCGAGTGTATTACATCGTTTTATAATATATACATATATATATATATTATTTATATATATTTTTTTTTTATTTTGACAACAATCTATGAGGTACATAAAGTATTACAACGGGTTGTGATCCAGTAAATGATACCACACAGGCGACATAATTTTATACATGCCTACAATATATATTATATTTATGATTACTTCGATAAAATATTTCTGTAAACGCTGAAAATTTGCGGACGTCCATTTTTCCCCTTATCTGTTGCACCTTTTTATAACATTTTATCATCACCTTCTGTGAAAAAAAAAAATGTTTTTCCATCTAAATATCATTATTATTGTCGAACAATTAAAATATGATTACACCACGGACCACGCCACATATTTGAAATTTTAACGCGATATTATTTTAATTAACGTAATAAGTATTTTAGTAAATAAATTGTATAAACTAATCCATTGGATACCGACTATCGATTGCGAAACTATAGACTTAAAATATATTGTGCGCCATTCGAGTATTAATTAATATGCGAATAACAATCGTAAAGCAGTCCCAACTTTGATTTCCTGGTCATTTTTTTTTTTTTTTGTTTTGTTTTATGTTTATTATTATACATACATAGTTTAATGAATCTTCTGTACACTTTTAACCATTATATTTCATTTAATGGCACAATGTTGACATTTATTACCTGAATCAATTTTAGTTAAATGTATTATTATTTATTATCATAGTTAATTGATGCACGATTTTTAATCATCTGGGCACACATTTTAATATTTTGTTGTTAATAATAAATTAATTTGAGCCACTGGTGTTATTTTAAATGAAACCTTTTTAGACCCTTCCTCGTGCACTAATTTTTATAACCATTATTCGATCTTTTTGGTGATTAAAGAGAAACCTTTTTATTTTTATAATGGTACTCCACAATATTTTGTAAAATATAATTAAATGTCATTAATTATAAAATAAATTACATAAGTAATATTTTTAATATTTGTTCAAGGTACTTTAATTTTAAGAGATAATTTACATTTATAAGAATTTTGAAAATCTTAAAAATTCAATGTTTTTCATTAACTTTTACATTAACCCATATTTATGAATAATTATTTAAAAAATATGAATGTTTTAAAAACATAATAGATTATAACCTTTCTGCTGCCAAGGGAAAGTTTAGATAAAAAATAAAAATAATTTATTTTATAGCTGGGTAAATGTTTTAGAAATTCAAAACTATAAGTTTTTTTTAAAGCTATTCAACTATCTGTAACACGGTCCCTATAATTAACTTGAAAATTTATATAAAACAACAAATAGTTACCATCATTTTGCCGTTTTAAACGTCTCGTGGTCTTCAGTAATAATTTCGTTCATTATTTACGTGGACACTTTATATACTGCAAATTATAATGTCATAAACGTGTATGATTATTGCTTCGTTCATTTATTTTTCTCAATTTCTGCTACCATTAGAATTTCAATTTTATTTACGTAATATTGTTACACAATTGTGATGATTATCATGTTAATAAACGTAATTGGGTGGGATTTCTCACTAGAACGTAAATATAGTGTTACGAGCAATGATGGTAAAACGAAGGGAGGGTAACACATGGCGCATAATTGCGACGGACTCTCATCCAACGAGTGCGGCGCATTTCTTTTATCACGTCGACAAACGGTAGTGACATATTATAACGTGAACATTATTACTTTTTAGCTTAAAATACTGTTTTAACTCGCGACGCGCTCGCCATTACATCGTTGTATAAACATTCCAGAGTAGGCACTGTCTTACGCGTAGTAATTACGTACGTCGACACCCAAAATAAAAATATTATTTTGTTTAACAGAAACACGTCATCGTCCTCCCCTCGCCACCACCACAGTTTTTTATTTTTACCGATATATTGATATGTCTATTAATCGTTTAGTGAAATTATTTAGAATTGTTATTAAATATCTTGTTACTCGATGCGTCTTGTTACGATTTTATGTTTAAAATCCCCAAAGTTAAAAGGTTTCCACACTGGTAGAACTCCCTTCCCACGTTTTTTTTTTGCTTCATGTTGTTGTTGTTATATTTTAAACTACCAAATATACTCATTGTATAAAAAAATATTGCAAATTGTAAATAAACTTTTTTTTCAAATAAAAACAAAAAATGTTTAAAATGTTTTCATTACAATGTTACATTTGAATATTTTTGTTATTTACGTCTACGTTGTAATAAAATTATTCATCATGAATTATTGGTTAAAACAAATAATAATGACAAAATTATTGTTCCTGAAAACGCATAGTTACTCCCGTGAAAACTTTCGACGAAATAAGCAAATAATTAAAACTATTGTTTTGGTTTTAGCCCGTAAATCAAATAACAATTTAAGAGATCCTTTCTTTTTTAAAACCCTTTTTAATGTTTTTTCGAACAATGTAAAAATGTCCGTACCATAAAAGTATCGAACAGTATAACAGTATATTGTATAAATACCTTAATAATTTTGTTTTGAACAATAACGTTGTTTAATAATATAGTGCACCATAACATAATATTATGAATTTTTACTTGAATTGCTCACATGTTAAATGCACATTATAATTTATAACCCCTGCTAAACGTTTCTATGCAGTACTCACATATAAAAAAACAAGCATAACAATCGTAAAATATAAATTGAAAACTATATAAACGCACTAAAGTTAAATTTGTTTGTTTAAAAACAAACGCACGCATATAAAAATTCGTCTTCATCTTCGTATATAGTTTCTTTTAAAAATCAAATGCATGCATGCGTTTTGAATAGATTCTCACCCTCTCCCCTCGCACTCGTTAATATATTTTTTTACCCCGAGTATAACATTTTTACCATTGTGTTTATTACTCATAACATCACCACACTGCTGTCATCATAACAATATTATTTAGTCGACTTTTATATTTTTGACTCCTTGACAAACGCGTAATATACAATCTGTATGGTAGTAAACACACGCGCAATTATTTTGCCGTACTATCGCATAGTGCACCGTAGCATAATACTCGTACAACATATATAATATATGTAAACGTGGGCGGGAGGAAGAATAGCGATTTTAAAAGTATAGCTTTGAGATTTATGTGTGTAATGCACGCGTGTTGGCTGTAGCGTTAAGATTTGTTGTCGGTGAATGTACTGACAACGCCACACAATAATAATTTATTCCGCTGCCAGATAAATATACATGTGTGTGTGTGTGTATATGTGTGTAAGCGTATCGGTATTATTCAACCACCGCGAAGTATTTACATTGTGTAGAAACGATTTCGGAAAGAAGAAGAAAAAAAATAATAATAATAATAAGTGGAAGAAATAACCATTCACCCAATCACCCGACACAGCCACAATCGATTTGTTCATCGTCGTCATCGTAGTCGTCGTTCGTATCCGCCTGCTGTTGGATTGGATGGGGTGAGTGAAGTAGTCGTGGATCGGCCATCGAAAGGGATGGCAGAAACGATAGGGTGTTTGTTGCAACACGTCACGTCACGTATTCCGCGTTTATCCCCCCGGTCGAGTGGTTTTAGGCGATTGTTTTTACGCAGAATTTTCAGAAATACACGACGCTCACAAATTCTACTTGATCCTCGCTTTTTTCTCCGGCATTCACGTTTCGCACGCGTACCGAACGATTGTAAGTCTATTTATATATATATATATATATATATATATATATATATATATATATATATATATATATACGGTGACTGTTATACCAGAGGCATAGCTGCTAATACGATTGTTTAATATTGTTATATATACATGTGTGGTATGTGTGTGATGTGTGTATATGTATGTGGAAATGCTGTCCATACTGATCCCTTATGGAAACTACATTATATATATACTACCAAAATTATCCGGTTTTTCCCGAGAGGTATTCAACTGTTTAAAAAAAAAATGAGGTTGAAAAAATTACTATTTTCTTTATTCTTTTATTATATCTCTTTAATTTATATAATATCTCTGTACGTATTTCTATTGAGATTACAATATTTCTTTATAAACAATATTTTTTGTTCTTTGTTGAGACTCATGCATATATAGGTTTTTTGCCAAACTGACACAGAAGCAAGCAACATAAAATTGTCCGTGAGTAAAACAGGGATTTGTAATGTCAAGGTCTGCGACCTTCAGTGTCTATCCCTATTTATTGATGGACATAACAAAACAAAATTTTATAGGGAATTGGGCTCGTTTAAATTCAAACGGATATTCATTAGTAATCATCGGTATCTTGGGTATAAAAAACTTGACCTTGGGCTGAGCCGGAATGAATTTTAGATTCAATCATGTTCCTCTGCATAGTTACTATCCGTGATCTAGTACCATTGCATAATTTCGGTTTATTTAAATTCCTCATAAGTATTATTGGAGCTCCAATTTTCAAGTCAAGTTTATGCGGAGGAAATCTTGGTGGATTTGAAGAATTCAGAAATTCAATTGGAATATCAATAGCATCATCTTGATCAGTCAGACTATCAATAGATGAATAAGTTTATTGATAGGTCTGAAATATTGAAAGAATTCTATTATTTATATCTGTAACAAAATCGTTTTTAGGTGCTAAAATCGCTCGTTCCCGTAAATAATCATCCGTTTCCTCTGAAATTTGAGCGACTTTCGGGTAAACATAAGCTATTAATTTTTCTTGTCCAGTGACGCTAATTGCAAATGTTGATTCTATTAGTACTTCACCAACATTAATTAAAATATCTCTATTTCGTATATTCAAAAGTGTTCTTGAAAATCGTGCTGCATTATTACCACCACCTAAATTAACGCGCATAGTTTTGGTCAATCATAAAAATTTAACAGAAGCCAGCATTCTAAATTTAGCAAGCAAAAGATTGATTAAGAACATTTTACCAGTCCCGCCAGGTGCTTGAAAATAGAACAATTGACCACTGTTATGCATCACATTGTCTATTATAGTGTTGTATGTAAATCGCTGGTCATCGGTTGTTTTTTATTCATTTTCATTTTGACAACATGTTTCCTGATATTTTTAGAAGTTGATCTCTAACCAATATTAATACCATATTCAAGATTTGTGACGTAATTGATAATTTCCGGTTGTTCAAATTATGTCTGTGTTGTTGCAATCTATCAGATGCTATATTTTCTATATTTGATGGCATTGCTTTAAAAGCACTCTTGAAGCTGCGCACGTAAGGATTGTGACAATGTAACAAATATTGCAAATCACGTAATAATTATCTATAGGTATTTATGGCTATCAACATTCGCCGTTGTACTATGCTCACCGATACATCCATGAAATATATTTGCAAAAACTTCGGTTCGTCGGGATTTTTTGGTAAAAGAGATCCAGCTAAATGATAGACTTGACCCTGAACCTTTGATGTAGGCATGAGAAATCCATGTCTGATTTCATTGGCACCTAATGACGTCATTTGAAAGGCAGAATTTTAAACGCGAATCATATCAAGAAAATGTTTAAAATCTCGACGATAATAAAACTAATAAAATTTTTCCTCCTGAACAGTAGAGACCCGGTGGTTCTTTAGACCATTTCAGTGCATGACAGAAATTGCACTTTAAATTCATATTTTCTATAGTTTCTATATTTCTATAAACAATCGAGTTATTATAATTAAAGGCAGATATATTATTAATTTCATCTTCAACTATATTTTTATCGTGCGTTTGTGAATTATTGTCCCTAGATATCCTCGTGGCACTATTTGTGGAGCGGCCAAGATTTGATTTCCTCTTTGTGGCCGTTATGCAACCAATAAAACAAAAATTTTTCAAAATTAACAACTAAAACTAATCGATACAAACGAAAAAAAAATAACGTAATGGCTCGGAAGTTTTAGGAATTAAAAAAGGCAAAATATGCACAAAAAAATTGTAAAATATACATGAAAATATGTTAAATATGCAAAATAAAATTTATTAAATATGCAAAAAAATTTACTACGTATATACAAAAAAATTTATTTTTAATGTTTGGCTTAATGTTTTGGCTTGTATTTTGTGTTTGATGGATTGTAATTTTTTCAATCTAAAAATATATATAGAATAAAAGTTATTTGAAAAATTATATTAATTTTTTTTTAATTCATTGAACATATAGATTATTGTAACCGTCATACCTGTAAATGTATTGCATTGAATAACCAGAACCCATATAATTCAGTCATACACCTATAAATACACTATTTATATAGAACAAATCGCTATTAGATTAACGATAACGTCGATAGCATAGACGTTAGTGCAATAAAGATAAATACGCTCCGTTAATAATAGGTACGTCGGGACTATTAATTTAATCGAAAATAAAATAATAAAACCATAATTATTAGAAAAAACATCAATTTGTTTAGAAAATATTAAACGAGCATAAAAATCCTATGAAAATTGAGAAATATGCATAAAAATCCAATGAAAATTGAGAAATATGCATAAAAAGCATATGAAAATTGAGAAATATGCACTTTTTTCTAAAACTGACAAAATATGTAAAAATATACACTTTTAATTTTTTTATTTAAGCTTGTCATTGTATAAAATGGATTTCTAGCTTAGAATAGAAAGCTGCTATAAATTAAGGGCATACAGAAAAATACGCAACTCCTACAACTTCCGAGCCCTAGTAATGACACAGAATATTACACTGCTCTGTTGAAATCTTAACGGATAGTTAACGTTTGTAAAATAAGTATGTTCATTGGTTGTTATGTCAACGACATGTATTTTATCGTTTAGACGCTTTTATACAATTTACACGTTAAATATTAAAAAATATTTGGAGTAAGCCACCCTTAACACCTAGGGGTTTATAAAATAACCTATAACCTATTCTCAGGCTTATTAAATATACACAAAAAATTTCATAAAAATCGGTCAAGCCTTTTCGGAGAAGTTTAATAACAAACACTGTGACCGGAGAATTTTATATATAAGATATATAGATGTAACCATTGACAACCCTATAAATAAACAGATATTATACATATTATCCCATCAAAAATAACACTTTCAGTTTTCTCAGAATTTTGAGCATATAATATGTATGTAGGATAGAATGTTCTATGCCGAAAACCTTCGTGAGAGTGTACTCAACAACTTCCAAAAGTTTCATTGCGATCGAATGTGTGTAGGAGTGCATAAAGGACATACAGACAAACATTCATTTTTATATACATAGTTGATGAATGTGATTTCTAAAATTTATTTTTGCTAAATTACTATTATAATCTGTAAGTTATAACCAATGGCAACCATTTATAAACAAAAATAATTTTCGATTTCCATCGTGAATTTCAAAATCTAAGTGTGAACACCTTTTTAAAATGTAAATTTTAAAAAATCCTTTTGTCTATGACCTATTCTCAGACCTACCAAATATATACAAAAAATTTCATGAAAATCGATCAAGCCGTTTCGGAGGAGTTCAATAACGAACACTGTGACCAGAGAATTATATATATATATATATATATATATATAAATATGTTTTATTAAAATTCTTTAAAGACGCGCGAGTGTGGCGAAAATTGTCTTGTTTTATTATATTTTACGCGATGGCTTTTGGTCAATTACGTGAAGCCAAAAGCGCGCGTTAAAATCAAAACGTACAAAATAATTATCATCACCGGCGCACAGGTCCAATACAACCCCGCGGCAGCGTTTCGCGTCCGATCATTAAGAATTGCAGCAGCGACCAGTCGTTGTCCCTTCCGGTCGACCGAGCTAAACAGCAGCACCCACCTCCGTCTACGCCGCCGCCGCCGCCGCCGTCGTCACATGCGTTGTTCCAGATTAATAAATCGATGAGGTCACCACCGCCGTCGTCGAGTACGATCTCCCAGCAGAGAATTGACCACCAACCCGCGCGTCGACGTTTCTTATTGGAGTCGGTCCAACGGTAATGTGACTTTAGATCGGCACGTCGATTAAAATTTAAAACACCATTTCACTGTTTATGTCATTATCGTCTTCCATCACACAGCCACCACCGCTAGCGAGAAAAAATTTATTTTTAATTATTATTACTATTTTAATAGTATAATCGTGTAGTTACAACGACAATAATTTCCCGTCAGCCAGTTCCAGTTTTTGCGAATTCCGTGAAAATTGTGCTTATGTTTTTATAAATAAAAAATAATAAAAATAATGTTGTATAGATAATATGACCGCATCAGTCTTTATTATCTGCTCTAATGTGTTTTTTATTACCAGAGCTAATTCGCCCGGCCAACGTTCGTCCCATGTTCGTATTTTTTAACAATATTATATTACCACCCGGTAAAATTTTTTAGTAAAAATATCGCTCAATATTTTTATAGACTTGGAATTTGTAGCGCAACTAATTTGTTCGTTAAGAACTTTCATATTGTCATACGCAATGAATGACTATATATATATATACTTTTAAAAATATGCTCGTTTATTGCTGCATACCAGTGATCGTGGAGACTTGTTTGAAAAACCAATTAATTTCCGTAATTTTTTTTTACATTTTGAACGTATATTATAATATATACACAAGAACCTGAAAAATCAACGGAATCACATTAAGCTCGTTTCGTACGATAATAATCTTTTTTAAAATGCGTGTTTGGACCAGTTACAAAATATCTTGTCTAAAAATCGCAAACTGTTCGGAACAATTGTCGTTATAATATTATTATTTGGAAAGTAATAGATTTTATAAAACTATTAAATAATCGTTGACAATTTTTTGTGCAGATAATCCATGCTAACATATTGTACAGTTAGTTGTCACGTAATGTTTAAGCGTGCAACACAGTATAACACAATTGCTTAATTATGTTTTTACAATATTGATATATATAAAAAAAAAAAAACCATGGGATACTTAGATAACCTAGATTGGCGAATATCAAAGTAAACTATATTAAATACTACCTTCCTACACAATACACTGCCGTTATCTAAAGATTAAAACGCCCTATATTCGGGGTGTACTCGTCTTTCGGCCCACCAAATTCATATCCCCTAACACAATCAAACCATTGTAAATACATCAATATAATATCGTTGCAGACCTATTATGTATTTATACGTGGTCTACATATACTCTATACGACAATATACGAAATTACGATGGTGCACAATAATGATTAGGTGACAATGCGTAGTTGCCTACTAGTAACAGTCTGTTTATACTGGCATAAAATAGTTAACAAGGCCGATACGTTAGGTATTATTTTGCACTTCAATATCTTAATAATGCGTAGTGTATGCTATATCAAAATAAAGTATAAACGAAGTACTTGGAATAGATGCATATTGTTCTAGTTAATGTAAATATGTTTTTGTACAACACGAATTTTGAAATCGCAATTTTTTTTCAAACACGTCTCAATAATTTAAACAATAAAATATCAATTCGGGTACGTATAATATCATTGTCATAAATATATATATATATATATATATATATATTATAATATGAATAATAATATATTACGCTATAATAAATATTGCTAAATTGACTACAGTGTAATTAACACTCGGGATTGACCATGGAACGTTTTATTATATATTGTCGGTTCGGACTATTGTAAAAAACCTGTTTTGTTAGAAACACAACGCGTTTACAGAATCTTCTCGAACGCGTATACCTTCCGTGTAAATTTAAAACTTTTAAAAATGCAATTACATTCAACCGGAAAGTGGTCGCCAAAACACATCTAACACCGACGTCCGGGAGACAAAGCGCGCGCGTTCCGATCGCGGTTCGCAACGGCCTTATGACGGCCTCATTACACGATATGCTCACTGCGAGTCGGCAAGTCTTGTGAGAGACGGTCGTCGCGGTGATAATTTTTTCCGTTTCGTTTTCAGCGCATTCGCATAGAGTTGTGCAATGCGGCGAAATCCCAGTGCGAGTGTTTGAGTGTAAAACTCTTTTGAGCATAAAATGCGAGTGCGTTTTATCGTACGCTGTTGTACGCGGTGGTCTCGTACGCTTCAGGATCGACTGCCTCCGGTCGAACAATATGCTAATCCTATCCGATAGCGGACGTTTGTGTCTAGACGTTTAGAAATCAGAATCCATATCGTACGGACACTGTGGTCATTACCGGCGGCGACACGTGAAATGATATTAGTTAAGTGCGCCTGTGTGAACTGAAGTCATATTAAGAGCCGTATGTAGCCACATCAATATGCGCGCAAGCGTGTCCGAAGTTACCGCGGTATCCGTTTGGTTCATGGCGCAGCCGATCCGAACGTGGTCGGTTTTTTATTGCGACGAATTATACAATATGTTTGATAATGGCTTTTGCGTAAGTGTGTTCGTCACACGGTCACGCGGATTTTCCGAATAATCCCACAGCGTGCTGCGTCGAATTAATGATTGATCAATAATTAATAAAACAAATATTTGTATTCATTAAACTATGTGTGTGGGTTGTGTGCATACTTTTACGCATTCACTGTTACGTAAACACACTATACCTACCGGCTATATCAATTATTAATATCGAGCATAATACATTATACATTATTAATTATTATTTATTTTCAGCCAACAACAAAAAAAAAATGTATATATATATAAAATACAATTCGGGATCATAAATTCATAACGCATAATGTCAATAAAGTAATTCGATAAATATTACAATAACAATTATTATTAGTTATTACTGTCGACGAATAGTGCTGGGACCGATGGAAATGCTTACAATCGCGTATTGGATAACGGTGTAAACGAACTACGCATTATTATAATAATAACAGTACGACACGTTATGCAGACGGAGGTCTCGTATTATTATTATTATTGTTATATAAACAGCGGTGGCCGCCGCGCCCGTCCGACAAAACGGCTACGGCACCATCACACGCGATGTGCCGCAGTCTCCCTACAAAAAATATACAAAAAAAAAAAAAAAAAATGGATTCTGCGCCGTCGACGACTCTGGTAGTCCGGTGTAGTGGTGTTTGTCCGATGATTTTTTTCCCCGCGCTTATGGTTTGAATAAACGAACTCGCCCCGTACGCACGTCGAACGAAAGCGCACCACGCGTATTGTTTGAAAAAATTAATTTTTGACGTGCGTGTAAATGACGCCCCGTTAGTTTTCAACGGCAAAAAATTTTAATTAACTCGTCAGATTATAATATACTTGTTTCGGAAAAACCGTGTGCGCCGTGGAGTAATTATTACAACGAAACGTAACTGCATTCTACGTATACAAACAGAATATTCGTTTCGATATACGCTGATTTACCACGATGACCAACGATAAACAAAAGCCAAACCGCATAATATACGATATGACATTGTGTACAATTTTTTTGAACACCGTATACAAAAATTAACACTTTTTATACTTTTTTTATAAAGTCTGAGTTTTATTTTTCGATACAGCTGTACATTTTCCGCAAAAACATTTTTCATTTTTTTGATAATTTTAACAGAGAAAAATAGAAAGGATACTGTTTTCTTTTTTACTAATAACAAGTACATACATGTTGCCAATTATGTAAGAAACTTATATTTCCCTTTATCCATGTTTGATTTGGAAATAAAGATTTACGGACAAAATACAATATAATATATACAATAAAAAATTGAACATCTATATATAATAAATATGAATACTTAATTAATATAATACAATATTAAAATATTAGCTAATCAAACGAAAAAAAATATATAATATTTATTGTGATTAGTTTTGGAAAACGAGAAGTTTATATATATATAATAATTTAAATATTATATAAAATACATAGAAATCAAAAATATGTAAACGAATAATAATTAATTATAATAATGGGTCACAGTTCATCAAACAGATGGTTATCAACAATTTCATTGATATTAATTGTTATTGCTTTATATTAGTAGGTAAACCAATTGAATTAAAACCCTAAATTGTCAATTTATACTTAACCAATAGTTTTCTTTGCTTAATTTACTGTAATATCATAAGCACAATTACAGTTTACATCGCTCTGAAGTAAAATCAAAATTGTTTCATAATATTTTTAATATAAACATTTTTGTAGAGTAGACTTAAAGACAGTACCCCGATTTCCTCGAAATGAATAAATATAATCAACCTACAGTATTAATCTGTGATTGTTTTTGATTTTTTATAATAATAATAATTGACTATACCCGAAGTAAATAAAAATTAATTTTATGTCAAGTTTAAAAAAAAACTTAATTTTTAGTAATAATGAAAAGCATGAAGAACAGTTTATAAAATAAATTAAATGTCTTCTGAACTTTCAAAACCTTTGAACACTTAAATAATTATAATACGAGATTAAAATTATTATTTCGTTTATCTACTAACGTACACAAGACACAAAAAAATTATGAAAACCTTTCTTACAATTGTTAATATTGAACAATAGATGATTTTTACACGTTTTCAACTGTTCTTAACTCTAGCACAATGGTCCGAATATTTTTTTGAGGATTAGTATAATATATCCACCGCTACCGTATTTCAATCGGAAAGCAACCTAAATATCAAATAATATTTAAAAAAAAATATTTTTTTTTTAAATTGTTCCATGGCACAGGATAATATTATAAACATGGGACACCGAATAACAAAAGCTCATAATATTTCAGCGGTAAATACAATTAATTTGTGCTCTTTTGTGTGTTTAAAAAAAAACAAAAATAAAGAGAGAGAATGAAAAGAGAGGAAAGGTTTGTGAGAGTTGTATACATATTATACTGCTCTATATTGTTATGTTCGTTAATTTTTTCTCCTCTTTACATTTTCTTATATATATAATATATATATTATACATACGAACGCGTGCCGAGATTTTGACGAAGCACGATATATAGTGCCTTTTGTTCGCAACGAAAACATTTTTTATTTTTTTAACAAATAAACGAATAAAGCATATATATATATATATATATATATATATATATATATATATATATATATATATATATATTAATAATAAGTACGAGGTTTATATTAATTTTTTAAGCTACTTGCGTATTTTTTTTTTGTTTTTTTATTTTAAAGGCAGGCAGAACGTTTAAACATTATAAAAAATAAAACTGTATTTATATTTTATTTAGTAGCTGCAATGTGTAGCATCTTGTGATTTTTATATAACTTGATTCGTATTCAATTTGAATCTTGTGAGATATTTGACTTGAAAAGAAAATTATAATTTGATTTGTGATCCCAAGAAAGAAAAGTTTGTGAGTAAAATCTATATTATTCAGCTTTATAATTGATATTAATTTTATTCAAAAAAGTTTTTTTATATATTGACTTCTAATTTGTATTGGCTCAGGTTAAGTATATGTATATAGTTGTATATAAAATAAATACTTATTAAACTATAGGCCCGTCTATTTAGTATAATATTCAATTTTAAGCAGAAATATTTTTTTTCACGATTATACAACCATAATGGTTAATATGATATATATTGCATAATACATCCATTTGATAGGTACACACATTACGTAGGTATATAACACTTTAGATAATTTGGTTTTCCAGCTTAATAATATAAAAGCACAATACGCGCATGTGCTGTATAAGTTAAATGTCTTTAAACCAATTAGTACGTGGGCATATATTATATAATATAATAATATGCAATAATGTCAATAGGTACTCAATATATTATATTATATATTAATGGCGACCAGCTATTACATCAATTAATATTATTATCATTGTCACATGGAAAGTTTCAACGTCAATTTTCTGAATAAATTCTACAAACAATACGTGTGTAGATTATACTAACTCATTGTTATTTTATTAAAAGTTACCAAACAAAGTTTTTTAAATAAATTAGTTTTTACTAATTATAAACATTATTATCATTAAAACCACGCATATTAATCTAACCTAACCTGCAGTGTCTATAGCTCTATATTTATTAAGTAAAATTTGTATAAAAAATTATAAGTATTATTATCTTAGAGAAAGTACAGGCAATGTAGCTTGCATAAGAAAATTTGAAAAATTACATTTTGTTTCTACACGCTTTTAAACAGAACGCCCACGATATATATAATCGAATTTGTACACTGAATAATATTTGGATGTATGATGTTTTAAGAATTATATAATGACACTCACACACGAAGAGTAAAATAAATTAATAAAACCGTTTTCATTATTTACGTACTGTCTACAAATTTCATTAATTTTCTCGGCCCACCTCGAGTTCTAATAATAATATTAAAACTATATTATACAATGCCTTCAGGCCTCGGCTCTTTTTTCTGTTAAATAGTTTTGTCCACCATATCGTAGACAACTTTTATGCCAATATGCTGTATCAAAAATAAAACATATTTTCTGCAACTATTACCAAACGACGTGTTTGGTTCTCTTATTGTCTTGTTGAGACAATTTATATCGCAATTCCGTTTTAATGAGCATACGGATAATAACATTACTCGTGAAAATTCATAATACATCAATACAAACACCCAAAAACACTCGATAGATGTGTGTAAATCACAAGCATGCTTAGATTGATATTCGTCTGTGCCGTGTATTATATAATATATAATATGATTAAACAGGGATTTTGTCGATTCTGAACCACTCTATACCTATATATGTATATATATATATATATATTATAGTATACTTTGAGATTATAATTTAAAATCGAATTTAAGGAGCTTAAGTAAATCATAATACTACCAAGCGTATATAGAGTTAATCCTGCAATGGACTCTTCAAATTGCAATACGCATAACTATATCTTTGCATTATGGGTAGCGGTAATTGTCTTTTAGATCTTATGCTACATCGAATTTCTCTTGATAACAATATTTTTTTTTATATCCGAGAAATTAGGTTTTTACAAACAATAACAATTTCAAAACTAATTCAAAGATCTATGTCGATTAATTACTTAATTTTATTTGTATTAAAGGTATACTCATTTACATAGGGTGCTGTACTTATTGCATATTTTTCGTCACTCCAATCACGATAAATGTTGAATATAAAAGATTCTGAAGTATTTACTATTATCACTATGAAAAAAATTCGTCAGTTTAGTCACGCATTTTAATCGTAGGCTCAATCCGAGTAATGCGTATGAATGTCAGCGAAAATCCAACAAATTTGGTCGATAAACGTGTTTGGTCAAAACTATAGCCTTACCTCGATTGTCTTATTCGTATTCTGTTCACCGAACGCATATTATGATTATTAGTGAAATATTTTCTATTCATTTTATAATGTTTTTCGTTTTAGCGTAATAGGATCATGTTGGTCCTCTCTCACGTGAACAGAGCAAAACCCCAGATTATAGTGAAGTTCAAAGCAGCTTTAAAACTTTTATATCTCGCTGTTTGCCGTTAGCTTCTTTTCTTTTTTCCTCTTCTTCTCTCCTTGTCTTTTCTCGTTTCTGATTTATTTATGGGCTCTACTATATTCTCCGAATACACTCTTTAGTAAATAAAACACCTTTAAACGCAAGTGTTTCCGGTTGATCGACTTTTCCTCGTATGTATCGGCCAAGGACCCGCCAACCGACCACACGCGGCCGAATAATTTGAAACGCACCTGCGATACATCCCTCGTCCGCCGTCCTGATGGAACGTCCTGGAATTCTAATCAACGACATTTACGCCAAAAAGCAATCGTTGTTTTCCTCTTTACATTCGAAATTCGATTTTCGACTTGAGATAATGAAATCGAACGGTCGCCGTAAACATCGACTGTATATAAAATTAGCTGTATGTTGTTTACCAGTGGCACAAACAACAGCTGTACCTTAGCGTTACCCAGACATATATACATAATACATAAATATAATAAAAATTGATGAGACGTCCATCAAAGTCTAAAAATAGGATATACACGCCTTCCCCACCTACATTTAATGAAGAGAGAAGAGGCTTACGGCATTTGCTCATTCTGTGGTGTCTCTCTCACAGTCTAACACGTCTTAACAGAATATACGACAAGTAAATGAGAAAATTCAAGATCTCTGAAAATTTAGCTGTAACATTAAACCTAGTGCTAAACAATATCTCCAAACGCCTACATTTTTGTCGGAAATACACCTTATTAGCCGAATGTAATGCAAACACATAAATCAACACAATACAAAAACTATTATTACGTGCCTATGATGTTATTTAATTTTTACTTCATATTCTCTATTGTAAATACTACTTTCAATCAGTGTTATTAATTATGTAATTTATTTATATCTTCCTTACCTTGTATAATAATATATATATATATATATATATATATATATATAATGTATGGTACTATGATAATTATAACAACCTAACATAACGGACTTAGTGCTATTATATATATATATATATATATTACTTATGTATATATAAACCCAAAACAAATAATACGATACAAACCATAATATATTAGTAAATAACTACCACCTACAAATCATTATAATATGCGTGTGGTATGGGTTATGTTACAGGAAAATTTAATTGACTTATTATCTAAATAACGTTTAAATCTGTCTGCACTAGTATGACTTCGGTTTGCGTTTGGATATACGTAATCGAATTCCAAACTCGTATAATATGCAACGATGTGCGGAGCCTCCCCGGCTTAACCGGAGAGCTTTATCGTCACGCGTTCCTCCTACGCCTGAACACGAAATAACCAACTACGTAGTTCTATATAATAATATTATATATTATATATAGCGTCAATGCAACCACCATCACCACACTACATTACACGATATGTCGGTGATCACTAACATGTGCGAAATGCTCTCTCTGTTCGACAGGACTATAGTGCTATTCGATTAATGACCGGACATTTCTAATGAAGTAGGTACCTACTACCTCTACAGATGACTGTCAGCTATTTGAGCCGCAATTCACGGCGTTTACCTCGATATGCAATATATATAATATGTAAAAATACGCATGTGACATTCACGTGAAAATAATATCCTACGTTTGGAAGACGGGACTTTCCGTACATGTAGTCCCATCGGAATGTCCTCTTATAAAGTTCACCAACCACCCTCACAGACGCCTGCAGTGTAATCCGACGTCCATTCGGAAACCGATGACGAATCACACACCGATAATAGTGGCACGGATTAGGCTATATGGTCGGAATGGAATTTTGATGAAACCGTGTATATATATAATATATGTGTACAATGTACATTATACGTATATACTTTATTATATATATATATATACACGTAGTAACCGGAAAATTAAAGGGAGGTCTGTCATCTTATTGACGGTGCGCAATAAAAACGATTCCGGAAACCGGAGCAAATCGCTTCGGTGGACTTAAGTCGATTGTTGTGTATGTGCGTGTGTGCGAGACATTTCGTTTTTGATGGCTGGCAGGTTCAATTTTTCATCGCTTAAGGGTGTCTTTTAAGGACCACCGAAAAGATCCGTTTCCCTGTTCCTGTCCATACACTTTCTGCTACTCCTCTTTCTCGTCCCATTACCCCCTCCACCAAATCATAGATATCCTTCCAGTCAACCATCCATTCCTGTTACCCAATACGATGAAACTCATTAACGACGAAACATCTCCATCATATGGCATACGGTATAAACCCTGTACCATCGATACGTCGCGTGATTTAAAAATTACACAAACAATGATGAGACTGTCGAACGATCTAAACACAATTACACGCGATAAAAAAATTAACTGAATCCTTAGTTCCGACGGTTTTTCTATTTTAACGAGAGACTTCTGTCACGTCCAAAAAAACTATATCACGGAACGCCGTTACTCTTAGTATAAACACAAACTCAAGTATATATCTGTCACTACAAAAAATATGGTATAACACTCGTGTTCAGTTATACATTACAGTTACCATCAGCCATTCCAAATTATATTACACAATTTAATGCGCGAACTGCTATTTATTTCGGATTTATTTACGTACCTACCTACTTTACATAGACAATTAAAAAAAAATGTTTTTAATAATATAGTATTTTGAAAGCTTGTATGTACTCAATATTGTCGCAAGTAATTACATTTTATGTCTAACGTCATGTGTTCAATCGGTCGGCATACGTGTTATTAACGTTTATAGTGAAATTATGTAATTGTTACCGTGCAATTTACCCAAAAACGTGTTTCCAAAATAATTTAATTCTCAAACGAGTGTTAAAGTACATGCCTTTCATACGAACTATGTAACATTTAACGAGCAAAATGAGTTATCGTAGTGACGTCTGCAAATTATCATGTAAAATATACTAATTGGATTATGTTTTTTGAAAATAAGCAAAAGCTCCCTCTCGTAAAGAAAAAAAAAACGAAAATTTAATTAATATTATAAACATTTGTAAGACATACGGATTATTTTCTGAAATAAATATTTTATAAATAGCCAAACTTACACAATATACTAGTAGCATATTGGGTGATATTAAATGGTATATATAATATATATCGTTGCAGACTTGCAGTATTATTTTTAAAATACACTACGTTTAAATTAATAATAATAGACAAACATAGTTGCGTAATAAAAATTAGCGTTCAGGTATTTTTCAAGTTTTGAAAAAAGGTACTCGGCGTAGATCGAAGCGTAATCGTAAAATGTAAATCGTGTCTTAAAATTAATGTGCCTACTAGACAAGGCTAAACGATATAGCGAAAACGTCCTACTGTGCAGTACATCAGAATATACATAAATGTTAATTCGTTAAGCGTGTGACGGTGGCACAACATATACGTATACCCTTATGTATATACATAATATCATCTCTAGTTTTTCTCCCCGACTCGAGTGTCGGGAGCGTACAGTACCAGTGTACCACTATGAAATTCAATTAAACATTAATTATTACAGTCATCGCGTGTTTAATAACGTAAAAAATGTTGTGTTTTTTTTTTTTTATCGTCGAGGACCCTAAAACTTTGAAAACAATGGTGCACTGGTGTTTCAAGTTGAGGCATAATGTTTCTTCTTTTTTTTGTATTCTCCCTTGTGAAATAACGATATTATACGCGACAGGGAGCTTCCGATTACCGCAATAGCGGCAAAGTTTTTTAGAAAAAAGAGAAGCGCACGAGGGAAAAAGTAAAAAAAAAAAAAAATACGACTTTCATTAGGGTCTGGGATATATTCTGTAATATAATAAATCGTTCTTGTGGTAGCCTTTCAGTAATACAACTCTCAACAATACAGCTTTGCTCTTCGGGAGTAGAAAAATAGAAATGAGGTAAAATATTACGTTTTCTACTTCTTTGTTCAGACCTATAGATCCTTAAGAAAAAAATGAAAATACGTTTCAAATGAGTGCTGTGGTGCCTCTGATATTAACCTACCTAGCAATATCGCTCAATATTATTAAACCATGTTTTTTTTTTTTATATATATATATATATAATAATAAAGTATATTGGATTTGTACGCGCAGGTATTTTAATCTGGTATCGTTATGATTAAATCCAGCTATTAACATAAAATATTCTGTAATATAAATTTATATTTAATTTATGTGGTTATAAAAAAATGTTTAAGCATATTATTTTATACAAGTTATTAAATTCCTTGAGTTAAAAAAATATGTGATGTTCTGAGTAATTGTGTAACTTACTCGTCTTTTAAATTTGATAAATGTATAAATATAAAAGTTAAAAATAATATACATTTTATATTTATATAATTATATAATACATATTGTATTCATATTAAAATGTTATTCATTGTGATTTATCTGGATTATTCTTGTTCAGTAAGTATATAAAACAATTATTATATTGTATAAACATTATGATCTTTATATATTTTATGAATCTACTTTCGTCATTCACTTCATTTATATATCATTCAAAAT
Organism: Pentalonia nigronervosa; assembly: GCA_014851325.1. Taxonomy (NCBI): domain Eukaryota; kingdom Metazoa; phylum Arthropoda; class Insecta; order Hemiptera; family Aphididae; genus Pentalonia; species Pentalonia nigronervosa. The sequence goes on along the minus strand of JACXSJ010000130.1, from coordinate 150,067 downwards.
AAAACATAGAACAATTTATTAAAATTAAATGTCGCAGTCTAAAACCCATTGCACTGTGTACCCAATCATTTAATATACTCGACGAGGTCGAAGGAAAAAATAATATACTAAAACTAAAACAGGAAATTACATTTCCAATTACTTGAACTTTATATTCGAGGGAGGCGAAATAGCCGACAATACGTATATAGACGTAGGTTTTCCAAACTAATATCGTAAGTCCGACGTAAAATAATCAGATCAAAACGATTATTAAACATAATGAAAAAAAAAAACCGGTAATTTTTCATTACATCGGACTTGTGGGGTGGTGGAATAGCGGGCGATGGGTTGTTATCTTGTTGCATCCGAGGTAGGTACAAACGAATTAAATGTAAAACTATACGTATACATTTGATTCGGTGTTACCGCCATCAAATTTCCGTTTATACGCGGCAGACGTGATTTTCCAGCGTGATTGTTAAAATCTGATTGGTCACGTTCGCCAAAGTCAAGTTTTGAAGTTGTTGTGTCGCGGTACATCTATTTACCGACTAATATAATATAATATGTTCTTCCACAAAGTTCTCACTCAGACTTCGGTTCTTAAATGAAATGAAAACGACGTTTTTGGGAGTCGCAAATATAATATTATCATCGTAATAACATAATATACAATATCATACACGATCGTACACACCGTCGCGGACAATAAACGTCAACGTCGGCAACTTACGAATTCGACTCAAAACTTCCGACGGCCGACGTGGCGCGCGTTTGCGTCCTTATCGACGAAAGCTCGCTGTATATTATTATTATTCGTTACATTATTGTGTGAAACATTATCGCGATTCGCCGACCGTACGTCGTGTCCTGTACGGTGTATAGTATTGTAATATAAACTGCGTTATCGTCGTCGCTGGTATTATATAATATTAAAGCGGTGGCGGCGGCGGCGGCGGTGGTGATGTGACGGATTCTAGTGTTTTCGGTATTTATTGGGCGGCAGGGCGTATGGCGTGGTAAAGTGTATCAAAAGGAGCAGGTAGGGCGAGGGACGGCTCGTTGTTGTCGGAAGGAAAGGGTTTATGTACATGTATTTTATATACGCGCCAGGTAGTACAGGCTAGGGGATGACCGGTGGTGGGGGGAGGGTGGTGGTGGTACGCGCTGTTTATTGGCGCTGGGGGGCTCATTTCGACGGAAACTTTCATTGTCCAACTTCGACGAACATTTGTCTCGTTACACGGTTTTAGTTTCCGTACAATAATCTTTGTCGTCTCTCGTATACCTCTATATACTATATTTATATTAAGTATATATATTTATTATCGTATATGTGTATAAAACACGCGCACCGGTTCGCGAGCGGTGTATATATAGCTTTTATGGTCTGTCAGTCTCCGGCAAGTCTCTTAATCGCGTCAAGTAAGATCCAATTACGTTTCGCCGGAATCCATGCCACGCCCGACACGCTCAGCGGACGGCATCTAGTAAGGTGTAGAGAGAGAGAGAGAATGAGAGAGAGAGAGAGAGAGAGAGAGAGAGAGAGAGAGAGAGAGAGAGAGAGAGAGAGAGAGAGAGAATGAGAGAGAGAGAGGGGGGGATATAATGAGTATAATAATAATTATAATTCGCGTTGCAAGAAAATAGCACAGTCTGCGTGTACGCCGAAATAGGTACACTATCCTTCTACCCTGGACATCACCGCCGCCGCAACCCGACGACCACCTACCGCACTATCGCACTGTCGGCGATATCAAGCGATAATAATATTATGTGCTGACCGTGTATGTTATATAATATTATCGGGCGGTCGCTGTATATCAAATTTGTACTGACATCGATTGTCGGGGCCATTCGTTCTCCCCGACGACCGAACCGCACTGAAACAAATAATGTTTATTACAACAAAAACGTCGGCATTTCTTCCATTTCCGGTGGTATAGGAAACGAACATAGTAATAACGACGATAAAATTAAATCTAAGATTTAATCCATCTCTCTTTCCAGTCGCGTAAATCTTTTTTCCGGATATTATTGGTGATGAATCGGCGAAAGGGCTGTTGCAGTGGGATGTTAAATGAAGACCGAAATTCCTTTTTTGAATTATCAGACATAATCTCTATGTCCCCATTTGAATGAAACCCGGGTACTCGAAAAACAATTTAATTCAATAATAATAATAATGATAATATTTTCTATGCGTTTCGTTTAAAAAGCACCAACAAAATAATCTCGACGTAATCCGAAGATTTATTCTCTGTGAGTTTTAAATCACTGATAACAATTTTAAATCATTACAAAAGTGTATATATATATAGTCGTATCTGCAGTTGAATGATTTTTCGAGACGAAATAATGAAATCGGATTTGTCAAACGATAAACAAAATTAAGCGCGTATAGTTCTACATCACAGAATAATATATTAAGCGGTTATATACGTATAAGGTACATGCGCAGTGTGTACCTATCTATATTGTATTAATATTGTGTTGTATTTTATTGATTGCGTCCATGGAATCGATCGACCACGTTTGAACTATATTATATAATACACAACAAACTATGTTGTTGTACATTATCCAATATGAATTTTTTTCCACGTGTATTTTGCTTTCGGCGTGTATATATATATACAAAAAATAAATAGGTATTAGGCAATAAGAAAAAAAATATGTTCGGAGTCGACTAAATCGACTAATGTCAAATTTATCGCGAGCTTTAATGGAATCGAAAGCGTAACGACGTGTGTACCCCCACCCCAATCCTTTTACTGCACAGCAGAACGTAATTCCATCGGAATGTGCGCGGGTTGATTAATTCAAAGACTTTTGACGGTATTTTACCGTTAGCGAAATACGTATATATATATAATCATAATAATAATAATAATAATAATAATAATAATATGGAAATGCGCCGAATTCTTTTTGCTCCCCCTCCACACACACACACACACACACACATACACGCACAATTTGATTATCCTTATCCCTTCCTCCATGCCAACCCATACCCCTCCGCCGATTCGCCGTCGGTGTCCTATTCTGGCCGTAGCGTCTCTTTTCCCGCCACTACCGCACCTCCACCGCCATGCGTGTAAAACAACCATGTGTATCCGGCAAACACTGTCGAACCTTGACTCCATAAATCACCGTACCGGTTGCCCAGGCAACTGTAGCCGCCACGTGTTTCGTCTGGGACGTATATTGGGTACGTAAACGTAGTCGTATAATGTACGGCATACAGGAGTGTGAGTGTATTTTATAGTGTGCGTGTGTGTAGAGAAATACAATTTTTCAAAAGGTTTCTTTTTTTTTCTTTTGGTAATAACAGAATTATTCAGAAGATTCGATTTAACTTTGTCACGCGTGTTGCCCCATCAATCTTAACACCTTTGAACCCGTCTGTGATATCAAAATAGACCACGGGCGTCGAAAAACACACGTCGCGCACAATGTATACATACGGTGTGACCTGGACGTCTCGTAGAATTTCCGAATCAATTTTCACTGGAGCGCGACAGGGTAGTAATATGTTTTGAAAAAAAATCCTGATGATAAACCGTAGGAAATCTGAAACGTCAAAGAAAAAATACAATAATTAGATGTATAATATTATACGTGAACCTCGCGTAAATAGTGGCTAGGTATTAATTTCTTCAGTTAAAGCAAATCTATACTCGTTCGTTTATCACTATTGACATTGCTTACAATGCTAATTTGTTTAGTACAATTATTTGGAATAATGTTTTCACTCTGTTATCGCAAAATTATTTTCATTTCATATTAACTTTACAAAACAATATTTAATCGATTTTTATCGACTAAAAAATGGATGGTAAGTATTTGTCATTTTTTTTTATTTTATTGATCTTTACATAAATCATCGGCTACTCGAGTCATTAGTTTGGCATTAACTTAAAATTAGTTTACAGAATTGTGATTACGTCGTGAGTGGCTTAAACTAAGTTATATAATTGTATTTCTTTTAAAAATTGTATGATGTTGGTGGTTGATTGTAGGTCTAGTCCTAGTGCTTCTCCGATCTGTTGTGAAATATGGTATTTTTTTCTCGTGCCTTCGTATTATTGGCATTCAGTGATTATATGTTTGATTATGTAGGCCAATTTGTCATTTTGCAGTCTTAGTAAGTATCAATTTGGTTTTCAGACTCAGTAACCAATTTTCTTGTACGCCTCGGTTTAATATTTGATATTATAATAAATAATAATTAACAACTGTATTTTCAGCGGAATTACTATTAACTATCTGTTGTCTTTCCATCAAACTTTGTCATCAAAGTTTTATATTTAGGTACAAATATCGTTGCTTATTAAAACGAGGAACATAAATTTAATTTTGATCCGTTCTAATATTTCTGGAATTCGAGCAATTTGGATTAATCCTATTCTGTGTAGATTAAAGTTCCCATCCAGTACGTTTATCTTGTTTCAAACAGAAATCCTTACTTGAAATAATATAAGGATAATCTTATAGCTGAGTGACAATATCGAAGATTATGATGGAAGAACAATGTATCCGTGCCATAATGTGTATATACAATAATTATTATTAACGGTAGGTATATATATATTTTATTTATATCAATAGAAGCATCATAACTGTTTAACAGTATATTTCCCCAGAGACACTACTGACATATTTTATATTATAAAGTAAATATCATATTCATAATATAATAAAATCCGACAAAAAACATAGCACATGCCTGAGGTGTGAACTGTGAAGTATATTCGTGCGCGTAATCAAAGAAACCAACTAACTTTTCAATCAAATTTCCGTTTACTCGTTTTGTCGGTTCTTTACATAATATGAGTGTACATTTGCATCGTATGAAAAACGTTTGTTATACGTTTATTTCTATCTACGGTATTTTTTTTCTTTTTGTTGGTCTTAGTTATCTGCGATATTATATTTTGTACTGTTTATACGTAAAAAACCATTTTACGTCATTCAAAAATCTTAAATAGGTTTTTTTTTATTACTCAAAAATTCTATTGACGGAGGCGAATACCAAATGAATTATATTTTTTAAGGTCATGAATTAAGAAGTATACCAACCTGCGTGTGGTTAAAAAACAGATCAGTGGACGACGAGTTGACTTACATATACGTGCACGCGTCCGTTTTTTCTCTAAAGTAATATAAAACAAGTCAAAATAGCTTCGACGATAATTCATTCTGATTTATTCCTTACGGATTTCGCCGTGGACAAAAGTAATAATAATAATAAGAAAAGTCAGCTGACCACGTAAAGGAAACGACACAGTTCGCTGATTTGCAGTTAAAGAGGGTACCGTACACGATAGGGCCAAACGAAGCGAAACGGGAGGGGGAAATAAATACATTTAGCGCATAGTATATATGTATACATTATTATAGTGTATATATAGTATAGAAAAGAAAGAAATTTGAAAGAAGTTTGTCCTGACGGAATGGGGGACGGTTTAGAAAACGATTCAAAGATTTATAATATATATAGCGAATATATAAAGAAACTCGCACAAAATCGTTCGTCCTTATAAAATGCGATTTTTACAATCGTTTCATGAATGTAAACAAATTTAATATATTATTATATATATATATATATATATTATATATTAAGATTTAGACATTACTGTATTTGCTGGAAATTATATGCTCGTTTTAACCAATCGTTTGAGTCGTTTGACAATTTAACTGGAATTTAAATTTTAACATATTGTACGATTTCTCCCACTATTATAGATAACTACCAAAAGGAACCAAGACATTTCACGTTTTGATCATTTTGATTTCGTCTGCTAATGTCTGCATTAAAGTGTAATCATACGTTATTTGACATAGCGATTTTTTTATACTTAAAACCTTCTATATGTCTATACAATTAAATAAAATATCAAATGTTCCGTGTTGGAACAAAAATAATAACATTACACCATTGTGTGTAAGACGGAGACATAAATTAGGTTTATAGATTTTTATATGATATACATAGGTTATACCAATAATGTACCATACACCGATTGGAGAATATAATACCAATATACGTAAAATTAAACCTAACCTTATCTCACTTTTTTTCCTGCGCCATTTTTTAACAATTAACTAATTGTATCGATTTGTTTGTTCGCAGGATGTTGTTTCGTAACATATTATACGAGAAAAGCAGCTCTTGACGCTCAAAATGCTTTACACAATATTAAGACGCTGCCAGGGGTAAATAAATATATATATATATATAATTTTATTTATTTATTTTTAATTCACTTGTTTGTATGACATTAGTACACTATACGCACTGTGTCACTGTTTATTATACTCCATTATTTCTGTACAATTGCTTCTCCTCATCCCATCCACCATTTATACTCGTATTATTTGCTCATCCGACGATTCTGGGTCGATTTTTTTTGTCTTATCTATATTATTTTAAAGCAACACTCCCGTTATAGACGGACAAAAACGTTTTAATTACGTCTCTATAATAATATCGCTTACACAGCTAATTCCACCGTTTTAAATCAATTAGAGCAAGATTAATCGCCATGCCGCCGGCGAGACATTTCGATAGCACGCGCGCCCCCGGTTCGGTGACATTGTTTTTACAAAGCTGGTACAAGGCGTCCCGCGGAAACTGGCGGACCAAAACACACAAAAACCGTCGTAGAAACGGAGCAAAAGGGACAAGATAAAAAAAAATCGCTCTCAACACAAAGGAATTTTTCACCACAGAGCATTTTATAATGATCTCTACTCCTCGCACACCCTTACCGCTATCCCGCGCCGCCCACAACACCGACTAACCTTACGCATAATATATATGCGTATACACCACCCCGTCCGCCCATGATGCCACTGCGGATTTTAGCGCACACCTAAACGCCCGAGTAAATCGTTCAAAAAAGGGGAAAAATTTAATTTGCATACTATCGTATTACCAATAAGCGGCATACCTATATAATAATATAATCTAGTCGAGAACTATTGGGAATATAATATTATATCCATCAAACATACTCCAATACTCGATTAGTCGTATATATAGGATAGGTATAAAGAACGTTTGGAGGATTTAACAATTGTACACTGAGTTTAAATTTAAATACGAATATGTCCTATATTCCAGATACACACTATGGATGTGTGCGCCGTTCAATGATTGTCGTCATCGTCGTAAATTACCGATCTAATAATGTGATAATTATATGTGATTGTGATGTGAACAAGCTCATTTTCGTTTTCTCGATGACTGTATTGCAATAACTACACGTTTGCGCGACTCGAGCACGTAGCTAGAAATACACAATTGTGGTGGCCTATAATTGTTGGTAACATGTTTTCGAGTGGTCAAAATTTACTTATTCCTCACCCCCCCCCCTAAAATGAATCAAATAATAATTATGTATATAATACAGTTTTAGATCCTGAGCAGAATAATAAAACTATTTATTTTTATTCAAATTTGAGATTTTTAAAAACATACTCAAATCTTTTTAATATGCTGTAATATGTATGTTAATATTTAAGATTTTTTGTTCGTATTTGTTTGTATTCATCGTCTTAACTTACAACACAGCGTTAATGATAACTATATTGTAATAATAACAAATATCATAGGTAGCAGAAGTTTTAAATAGGGTTTAGCTTTGCTTTAACTCAATTATTTTAGCCTTGGGTAATTCTACAATATAATGTAGTGACTAATAAATATTTTGGGTGGCCGGGCCCTCCCAGTTAGTTACGTGCCTGTAGTACGCGTACATTACCATAATACATCAATACATAGATATTGATATATCGAAATCACAGTTTTTTATTTGGTTGTCTGGGGCGGTCGTTTGGCGGTAACTCATTTACCGAATTTATTGTATAATTATATGCATTAAACATCAAATGCTCCTCCATGTAATAACGATATTTACTACCGCTTAAAGGAAATAAAGTACTGTTAATTTAGCAAGCCAGATAAAATAAAAATATTTGAAACGTAGGATTGTATGACTAAGACAATCGAACACGTAGACATAGTAAAAAAAAATTGGTCATGAAATTGTACGTATATTTATATATTGTTTTTATTATTATTTTTTTTTTTAATCAAATCCGATAATAACCTTCCTATTACTTATATAATACAATCTTAGATTTTTTCATATTTTTAAGTACACAAATCACAAATATTATAATCAGATATTCAAGTACGTTATTACGTATTATACATTTCGACTGTGTATTCGGATAATATATTTATTCAATTGACGAATAACACAACAATTTCAAACGTAAAAATAAATTTAAACTTTAAATTGCCAATTAAAAAGTAAATAATATAGTATTATTATTTCGGGCGAAAAAGTTATTTAATTTATCATATTTAATGACTTGCTTATTATTATTCATTTTCGTTTGATGTTATGGCAATACTCGATAAGCACACGAATTTGAATTTAATGTGTTCCACGTCCTTTGAGCAATAAAAAAAAAAATAAGTCATTAGTCTTCCTCTTACACGACTAAAGTATATAGCGAGAAGAATGATCACTAGGCTTCCGAGAGAGAGTTCACGCCTTAAAAGCACGAGGGCTGACATATTACATATTATGTAGTGCCATTGAAATCTGAATAAGCTAATGTATAGAAATAAAAAAAAAAAAACGACAAGAGTATGTTTGACTCGGTGAAATGGCATACAATTTACGTTCAATAACGAATAGGTTCCAACGATAAAATGTCTAAAGCATTTGTATACTGTTTTTATTTTTTGTTTTTTACCTAGGTAGGTACTATACAACGATACCAACAATAATCGTTTGAATTTAAAAAAAAACTCTCATATGATAACATTTTTTATTTACTGAAGGTCCTCGAGGGCAGTTAATCGATAAACTACGACGTAAATTATGTATGTGTTATACATATTTGTGTCTCGCTTGTGTGTGTGTGTGTGTGTGTGTGTGTGTGTGTGTGTGTGTGTGCGCGTGACCACTAATATATATATACATATATCTATATACTCGAGACTGTTTCTTTGTACAACAGCGAAACATACTTTTATAATCTATTTTATACTTCATTAAATAATGTCAATCAAGCAGTAAGTTACGCACATAAATGTCAAAATGAACAGCTTAATGTGATTAAAACGCTTTCTGAATTTATATATATATATATATTATAGTCATATAGGTAAACGAATCTAAAGAGCTTAGCTCAATTTATGGAGACAAGCTATAATGCCAAATGAATTAATATTGTTATTTCTAGTGAAGCATATTAATGTTATGCGTATTTACCGTTGTGTCTTTTGTGTTCTATGTTATAATTATTCATTTTAATTCAAAGGCCCCCGGGGTATGTTTTGTGTATAAACATAGAGAACTGAAAATCCTTTGATAGGACGCGTTAAACGGAATTACTACGATTATTGTTATTTAAGAGTCCAGATTTAATGCCGCAGAGGAAAACGATTAATTAAATATGTATTTAGTTGGTTTGGGCAAACGATTCCGAGAAAAATCATTTATTAATAATTTATGATAATTATTTATTATCATTGTAGTCGTAGTAATCACTGAAGTTTAATGTCAACAACTAAAATTGTATAATTACATTTTATTTACGTCTCACCCGCATATTGTGTTGTCCCCGTCTTACCGTGAAAAATTTGGGTTCAGCAGCTCTTGTCTAGCTTAGTTAGTTTTGAATATTAGAGTACCAACTACTAATAAACTCATTTACGATGAATATCACTGCAGATTTAGAATGCTCATAATATACGCTTCAAAATTAAAATATCGAAAGTACACTTCCAATAAGCCACCAGATAATGTTGTCACTTTTAAGTTGAACAATAGGCGAATTCAAGCCGGGTTTCCAATTTACCGTGTCTAATATATTAAACTTGTATAGGTAACATGTTACCGACCTTTTGTTACCTACATATTAAATATACGAAACACTATACGCTGTAGTGGAGACCCGGCTTCACTCTAATATTAAAACTAACGAAGTTAAATTAGAACCGCCGAACGTAAATTTGCCGTGTTATGGACATGTAAGACAACACGACAACACGCCCGGGTGAGATGTAATTATTTGTTTGCTAGAAAATAGGAATGAGATACCATGCCAAAGATGTATATAATATATTAAACAATATACAATAAAAACAAAATTAAATGAAATTGTAATTTTCTAAAACTTTTTTTAGCCTTTTGAACATTTTTGGGAATAAATAATATTTATTTTAATACGTCGTTTTTGCTGAAATACAGTTAGCATGTAAATTACTTTAGTTAACGGTATGTACTCGACGTCGCGACTTACCAATTCCACTTTCGCAATCCTGAACCGTATAATAATATATAAAATAAAATTATTATTTATTTAAAAAATCTCTCAGTCAACTTTCGAATTCTTTTCGCCGCGCCGAGGCCATGTCGCGGTGCCTTTCATAATATCCAATCTCCATCTAAATCCTATTCGGAAACGTTCAACGGTATTATTACAATTCTCGTCGTTCTAAAACTTTTTAACTACAAAATTACTCGAATACATACGTATATATGTATGTAGGTACAGTTATAGTTGTATATCTTATGTATATACGTATGTATATAGTATTTGTATATGTAAATAAACATTCGGTCTTGAATAACCTTCAGTTTTTTTTTTCTTTTTGCATAATAAGTAGTAGAATCCAAACCGAAAGTTTAGCCACAAATTTCATCTTCTATCCTTTCTTTTTTTTTTTATTTTTATTATTATTTCTTTATCCGTTTTCTTGCGTTCTTATTATCCTGTCGCAATTCAATTATTATACCGTCAGTTAGAGTTTCTTTCTTTCTTTTTTCATACATTTTTCGTCCACGCGTGTATACGCTGTATTCCCCCGAGAATTTCAGTTCTCTAGTCCAAGCACACATGTTACCTAGGTGAATTTTTTTCCACGTAAAAGAAGAACATATCAGTTCCCTGGAGAAATGTCTAGTGGTGTTTTTTTTCTTCCTGAAACGGATACCATATAAGTAGATTGCAAAAAAGTATAATAATAATAAAATCAATATTTTAATTTATTCGCCATTTTTATATATTACAAGTATAGATGCCGGTGTATTCATTCCGTTATTAATTAAATCACATAGTAAAATAATCCCCACTACCCATCACAGCAATATAGGCCAAACGTATTAATTCATAATAAATGATAAATTCTATCTTCATCGTCATATTTGAACAGTCAATAAATCACGCGCTCTCTGTCTATTTATGAAAAAGATTTCATGACATTGTTTTTTTTTTTTCTTAGGCCATTTCGTTCAACCGAAATGCTCACAGCGAGTAGCGACTAACGTAAAACGTTTTCGTATAGAATATATACTTTAGAATATAGATTAAAGATAATTAACTCGACGTTTATTAATTTAAAAACAAATCTGAAGTGAATAAACACTTAACAATATTTTACACAATGTATATTCAAATTATTCTATCTGTAAAAAGTACAGACAAACTTATGCTTAAATCATTTGATCTCGGAGTTTTAAATGTTGAATATATTATCGACAATAGATAATTCACTAAAAACTAAAGCACACATAACCAGCTATACCAACTACTCACTATAGTTTATTATTATACTTATCATTTTTTTTTTTTTTTTAATCACTAATTAAAATATTACGACTTGCTCGTTTTCAAACATCATTCAATATTATACTACGATGCAGCAACATAATGTTTTTGCTGAAACTATTTTTCTGTAATAGTAAGTGTGTTATATTTTTAAATGTTTCTTTTATAAAAACTCATTTTCATAATTTTACCTATATACATAATAATATATCCTTTTGGATAGGTAGTGAATTCCGAGCTCAGTATAAAGGTTCCCACACACTGTTGCGGTGGCGGTGGCGGTAGCGATAGCGTTAAAATTCAGCAGGACACAATTTACCGCCACCGTGGCGGCCATGACAAGACAATAGAATTTTACCGCTACAGTGTAAAGGTTAGGTTAGGTTAGAGCAGTTAACAGTTTTTCAAGCAGATATATATTTTTTTCACTCAATCATGAAAACAATATATTATTCAAATTACAAGTGAAACGTTTGTTTTGTGTAGTACAACGCATAATAGCGTTTAATAGTTAAAAAAACCTAAAATTTTACGGATTTATATGAACGTTGAAAACACAAAATGTTAATTAACTATAATAATATTTGAGTAGCATTTTTTCATATAGAAACGGATAAGTTAAACACAAAATATACGATGTAGTATGAAGATACCTATACTAATATAATATAGTAAGTATACTAATATACCTATACTATACGATTAACCTCACCAACATCGTCCTAGATTTTTAAAGCATTCTAAAAAAAATGCTACACGTGTATACGTATAAGTTAAATTGTATTTTTTTAACCTAATAAATTGTATAGTATAATTAGATAACTTCTATACGTTTGTCAATCGCAATACTATAGATGATATTTCGTATTTACCTATGAAATCGTTTATACACCTAGGTACTTTAAAAACATGTAATTATCTATAGAAAATAGATACTGATGTACTATCTGATTTTGAATGAAGGCTTTTCTTTAAATATTATGTACTGTTGGCCCGTACGGGTGTTCATAATGTTAATAATTAATAAATTCCCTATGTCAACATAATAGACACTATATACACATTAGATTTGAATGTACTTCAATAATGCAATTTTACTCAAATCGTACCACTTATTACCTCTAATATATATTTTACATATATTCTAAAGCTATATATTATAGCTATATCTACAGTTATGATAATGTGACGTATTATATTACGATAATTCATAATCGAATTTTCAACACTCGAAAAGATTCAATACCGTTGTATTAAAATTATGAAACAGTTTATCAAATCATTTATTTGAATAACTTTAACAAAAGCTAAGATAAATATATTTAACAGAAAACATAATTTAAATACAAAATCGCAATCGTGAGTTATTACAATACAAGTTAAAGTCGTTAAAGATGGAGAGGAGAAAAATCGAATTAAATGTTGTTGTTTTTTTCATTGAAAAATATTTCACTCGTCAATCAGTATATTCGAACCCCTCTCAAACCAATAAAAAATATATATATAGTTTAGATTAACGGGTTTAACCCACGAGAGGTGTTTTTCATTCCCGGGCGTCAATGAACAGGAGTACAATGATGATAGGGTGTGTTTATCCGTTCAAGCATTGGTCTACAACAACAACAACCACAAAAAATAATAAATATATTATTATGTCCCGTGGTCTTAGTATAATATATATTATAAAAATAGAGACAGAGATCAACAAAAGGCGTTCACAGCATGTGGACCAATGGTGGATGACCTATCCGTGAATCACGAGCACGAATTCGTTATTTTGAGTCACACTGACCACGATAGATGTGAAATTACACTATACAGTACGGTCACAAAATAGATGAAATTTCATTTATTTTGTAGTACAGTCATTGGTTGCAAACGCTATTGCCTATGATATCACAACTAACCTATTCACATAACCCCAAAAGTAATATAATATAATATTTGGTGATCTTTATAATACACCAATGTGTAGCCATGTAGGCCATATTTGTTCTCTTTTAGTAATACTCGAGCGATAATAGCTAATAGCAAATATCTAGTATGATCCACCGCACGAAATATAGCACAGACGCATAAAGTACATAATATACCCTTTATCATTTTGTTAAAAAGTAATGTGAAAATAATTCGATCGAGGTCATCGGGGGTTGTTGATAACTACAAGAAAAAAATAGGCCCTTTGTCCACCTCGTATTTCACGCAGCGCAGTTGCCTATTGTCTATATATACCTACGCATAGTCGACAGTAGGTATCGATTTTATTTTATTATTATTAATAGGTATAGTAGGTACGCTACACACTCGCAAGTCGTCTATTTTTGACGTCCAATGACGTTCTGCGTGTAATATTAGAATGTATTCGCTTTCATAATTTTTTAACGTACAAATGCTTTGATAAAAATAACTCTGAGTGTATCATGACAATTAGATATAACAATCGATGCAGACGATTTATGCAGTTCGATTATTATCGGTTTGGCGATGACCTATATATATAACTTATAAAATATATTGTATACAACACATTATACAATTGTAGTATTAAACATAAAAATACATATACTATACACCGATGTACGATATTAATACATACCTAGAAAACCCTCTCGAATAATGTACGTAATAATGTACGTGGTCCGTCCGCGGTTCGTAATCGCATTACAAAAATAAAAGCTTAGCCAGTCTGCCCTCGCGAAGAGTTAATAGCCGTAAATTATAATATGATATATACACACATTACTAACATCATCTATATATAATACATATGTATACGTATTACATAATACATAATATGGGTACAATAGGTACATGATATTGTGTATAGCTGCTGCCAAAACTGATATTTGTTCATTTTTTTAATGAACACTAAATGTTGACAAGTCGTTTCGTGTGTATATTACACTTTGTACATAAGCGATTTTAAATTTTGTTAAGTACCGATGTTTCTGGCTCGAATGTTTACTGTCTGTTGAATTATATGTTTGACATATTTTGACAAGTCACAAATAGTAAAAATTGTATTTTTTTATTTTGTTTTTACAGATGCACCACCCGATACAAATGAAGCCCGCCGACAGTGAAAATCGAAGCGGTGAGTACCTTTGTATGCATTGAATATCGTTTAAAATTCCTCCTGGATGATTGGGGAGGAGGTAACGCCACCGGTAAAATAATGTGTACACATCACGTCAATTTATTTGTTAATTTTTTTTTTTTGATGTTTGTATTTAACATCTCCTTGAACTCAACCCCAATATAATTATCCTCCATTGCCTCCATCTACCAACGCGAATTCAATTACTGAATCTGCAAAAACGTTTCCGATCCCAAAGGTATACTCGATAAACATAATATTATAATTCGCCCTACCTGTAACATGTTGGAAACTAATAATAACGGTGTATCGGCGTAGTGTCACAATAATTATTATAAAATGGAGATCGAAAGTGTTCACACTTCCCGGTACAGTTTGAACCAGCAAATATTACAGTAGGTACAATAAGGCGGTGATTCGCAAACAATATTAAATGCGAAACGCAAATACTATATAGGAGTGAAATTACAATAAAAACCAACAAAATATATAAAGTGTGACTATTCTGCGCAGTGTCGGTATAAAACACGACCTGAAGTAATAAATTAATAACAAGGGATGCGTTTGTGGGGGAGGGGGGGGTATAAAATACGACGGACTCCAGAAATAATGATTTCAACACGGTTTTAAAATCGAAATAAAATTATTACGGTCCGTCTTCTTCCTCTTAGGCGCGCATAATATTCCTGTGCCCGCGAAAACGGCTTTATTCTGAACGATAATTAATGTATCGCACCGTGAACCCGCGGGGCCGTTGCCGTCTCATCGGAGTCCGTTTCCGGAGATTTATGTTTTATCCGTTTTGCTAACGCGTACCAGTATAATAGCCGTCCGCAATGACGCGTCAACTGCTCTGTTGAATCGTTCGGACAGGATAATGGAGGCGTTCGTTCTACGTCGCGAGACGTTTGTCAATTTCGAGAAAAAAAAATCAGTTTCCGATCGTACGACGAATAATATTCCACACGATTTTTCACAAATTGATGTCGGCTGTTGCCAATTACAATAATATCATCTTCGAAATAAATGATAATACAACACTATAATTATATCGTACATCCGTATGTAGATTAGGTATAATATGCAAACAATGCTGTGACCCCCAAATAAATAAATAGGACGTACATTTTTTTCTTGTAAGATATTTATCAATGTCGTATTTATTGTATACTAGGCCAATTTCAGTAAATTATTTAAGAAAAACATTCTATCGAAAAAAATATATTATTATATTATTTTATTTTTTTTATAAACGCCCTATCACCCCTTCCTAAAACCGTCTAGTCATTATATGTAAAATACAATATTATGCTGAATCATATTTCTGCAGCAGTTTCTCTAAGCAAAGTGACAATATTAACTACTGTTTTCGTCTCGTTGCGTTAATTAAAAAATGCATCTATCGCGCGGTTGCAGATGTCATCAGTTCGGACGCTGTTGTAGAGTGTCGATATCATCCAATCAGTTAAGCGCTAAATAACCACATCCAATACAACATCTGCAACAAAATCTTTTGAAACTTTTGTGTGTGTTGTTTATTTTTATCCTATATATTTACGTTCTTATCACAATCTGCAGATCGAACTGAGTTGTATGACTCCGCTGTACTGAATATTGAATAGCATAGTGAATACTATGAAGTGTATAATGTACGTACATTTATTATAGACTATGGTATTATATTTTACACCAACCATCTATACCGAGGATGTGTAAATTATGTCGAGAATCGTTCCGTAACATATTAGGTAGGTATAAAATGTTATTTACCCATTATTTTTTCAAACATTATTAGTTGTACGATATTACCTTCTATATTTACGATTAGATTGTTTGAACAAACGATTATGGAAAATGTATGAATTATTTTTTCCTACGAAATTTTGAGAATATGATTTCTAAAGTTCAAGAGTTACATATAATGCAAATGTATTTGTCGACTACTTTAAAAATTAAAGTTTGCTATACTGTATAAACATAATATTATTAATTATTATTCATTATTACACATTTATAATATTTTAACATAATACTTTTCATTACTAATTACTAAATATTAGATATGTATGCAAGTTGATAGGATAAGATACTCAACTCAAACTTGAACGAATATTATTCAACATATATTTCTTAATGCCTATTCCTATTGCACATTAACAATTACATATAATATTGCTTCATCGAATTAAAAAAAAAACACATTTCCAAAGTCCACATTAATTAAAACATTTTTAAATTTTTAATACAATTTGAATCATTGAATCTACAGTTATATGTCCTAGACTTTAGAGATCTACGCAGCGCGACAAATAACAAATTGCACCAACCTATGTAAATATAATTCAAAATAACTCATATGCAGGTGACCCTGCAATGAGCTCCCTTTTCACTAATTTTCACATTAAATGTCACGTATATTAATGTCTTTAGTAGTAGATATAGTTTGTGAAGAACAAAAATATTTTGACACGTTAGCTACCAGACTTGTTTTCAAGAAACTTAATTGTATATTCTTTGAGGACACGGGTGTCTTACATGGTCTTTGTTTGGTATATCATAACTACCAAGAGAAATTACTTCAAAAGACTTTTTCTATGTATCAATTCAATATATTATCAAAATTGTTTATACAAATTAAAAAAAAAAAGTACTATCCTTTATGTATAGGTAGCCTTATTACGTTTAATATTTTTAAAAATATTTAACAATTTGTATTGACATTTTAAATCATTCTTTTTTTTTTTTATTCTCAAATATCTATCATTCAACCATCATACCTTTAAACATGATGAAATACTGTATTAATAGAATTAAGCATTATTTAACTTATGCAGGTTACTCAACGGAGCAATTATTTTGATGCACAGTAAAATCTTCGATTACGACCTGTGAGAAGGACATCTAACTCCCAAATGGAAATTAATGTAGTTAAATAATATATATTATATTTTTAAATCGATACGTATATAATTGCATGCACTGAGAGTGCTAACTGTATTTCCTCCTATACTGAACAGCTGATTCGGGTGATAAACTATATACACAGTACTCTTTAGACCATTTTCTATACTGCGTTAAGTAACCTATTTATTATCTTTAATCATGGCATTAACCATCACTTTTTGCCTATTAAAAGAACCGGAAACGGTTTAATTTAAGTAGACAAACTAAAACCTTAATATTTTTAATCTTTGAACAAATGTATTCAATTTAAATGTTTATACGAGGTGATAATAAATGAGCGTTATAAAGTCAAATCGATCACCCCGTATAGTTGGGCATATATACGATTTATATACAAATAAAAATAGTGTATAATTTATATTTCTGAATAATATCTGAATACGATGTTATGTTCTCTTTACCTTTATATTATTTTTAAATATTAATAATGAATATTAAATATTACAAACGACACATTTAATTAATTTTCACATTGACTTGCGTAATTTTAATAATAAGAAAAGTTAAAAAAAAATAAATATATAATCAGTAAAATAGTGAACACAATGAAGTTGAATAAAACTAAATTCTGTTGAATTAATTATTTATTGTAATTATTATTACTATTATTATTATTATTATTATTGACAATGCTTACATCAACCTTAGCTATAGCCGTTTTCTTTTCTCTAAAAGCATAATACTCGATACGCGCTGACACATTACAACTATACAAGATAGTAAATATTCATAATAATTATAATATTTTCAAACTTTAATATTTATAAAAAAAATTAACACTAAACCTAATAAAAATATTTATATACCATATTTTGAAAATAATAATTGAGTTTTATAAATTGTAACATTTTTGAATATTTCATTGATATTTGCAACGACTTTTAGACACCATTTTTCTCATAAATTATTTTTTATGCATTTTAATAGTTCTCACTATTAACCGATTAAAAAAAGCTATTTCAAACCCATAATTACGTGACATATTGTAGTTTTGCAACTTAACACATTTTGTGTAAATATAAACCTTATATCTAGATTATAGGGGTTAATATAAAACCCTTTAATAAAATAGTACTTTTATCATATACAATATATTTATATATATTTAATGAGAACATTATAGCAAACGTTTTAAGTACTTACTAATGTAATGTAACATGCACAAAAATGTTATATGTCACTTATAATACAATATATATGCTATAAAAACTATAATTGGCATGAAATGTGCACGACTTCCACTAAGAGACAATTAATTGTGAGAGGAATAATGGTTGGATTATAATGATGATTTTTATTTTATGCTTTTGGTTAATTTTAACATTAATAAAAAGTCATAACGCGTATACTGTCAAAAGTTTAATTTGTTCAATATTACAACTTTTTCTTTAACCAATCTCATAACCTTAATATTATTGTTTTTCAGTAAAACCCAGCGGAGCAGGCGTCCATAAAAGGTCTATATTTGATAAGCATCCATGCTTGTATATTTAATAAAATCTCGTGATCCTTAAAGTTTTCAAAACAAAAAAAAATATATTTGTTTATTTTTCCGGAAAGTTTTTGATTCCCTTACTTGTTTAATTTGTTCACAATTTGATTAGTTGTTTTATTTTAGTCGTCATCGTTGCTTTCTCATTCGATTAAAAGTGTAGCGCCAACAAATAATACTTTGGACTGCTCAGAAGCGCCTCAAATCAACATTTTTGAATTAACTATTCCCGACGACTATTGTACGTTGGTATCATGTGCCTAGTCACAATTTAGAAATTACATTTTAGTCGTTTTTTTCAAAAATTTATGATGAAAATGCGAAAAATATTTTACAATAAAACATTAAATTATAAATACACAACTGAATAAAATTTTATAATTTTGAAGGTATTTAAGTGATGGGCAACACAAATGTTTTCTATTGACTATTTCATACAGGCGCCTAGGACTAATATTATATAAATTCATATCACAATAATTCAATTAACTTGAACTACAAAACACAATAATATAATATATTAATATCTTAAATCGTGTTAAATGAGTAGCATTATTGACATTCTTCTTTCGATAGAATAACTCAATAAGATATTTTAATTCACGATTAAACTAAATACTAATTAAAAACACTCTATTCAAATGTGAACCCGCATATTTATTAGATAAATATAATATATATATAGAGATTTCCTATGTATACCCAATTAATCGATAGCTATAATAACTATGGTGGTTAAAAGCCAATAAAAATAAAAATGTAGTGATTCCCAAGAATTACTTTTAATACCCAAAATTATTTTTGTCAACAATAATTGTTCATTGAAATGCAAATGAATAATATTAATGAATACCGGATAACTGAACAGTAAGCTGTTTGAACTTCGCCGTTATAAAACTGCACAGTGTACAATCAATTAATACAAACAAGTTGACGAAAAAAAATTAGAATTTGAAAAGTGAAATTAAAAATAGTGACACGTCCCGTATTCCGGTGTATATAATTATTTCGTCGTCGAGCATAATAATAGACAATATAATAGGCATGTTGATAATGATTATAATAATAACGCCGCATCATTTTTTTTTTTTTGTAACGAATAAAATATCGTCCTGAAAACGGTTGTTTGTGACTCCGAAAGGTCGTTACACGGTTCGTTTGAACGTTATCGGATCCAATAACATTATAATGTATGTATAATAATATATAAGTCTGTCGTGCGCATTATTCGCCGTATGTATGTCCCTGGAATTATGGATCATATTATCCGAAGCTAAATTTAATTCTCTTGGTAATGGGGTTCTAAACTGTGGAAAAACGGGGACAGCCCTACGGGACATACGCGCCCGTCGTGAATTTATTATCCGAGTATTATGGTTATAATGGTTTCGTATATTATACAAATATACGCGCGTGCGCGCACTCGCTCGCAAGCAGACGTCGCGACGTGATCACCGGTTTAATATATATAATACATTGATATAATATACAATATTATTATTATACTACCTATACGGTGTACGATGACGATGACGATGATGATAATAATGTACCGTGATATATTTATGAGCCAAGGATTCGGCAAAGAGCGCGATTTTACAACACGCGTAGTAATGATAATATGTTACGATCAATTAACGTGGCAATACGTCTCGCGTCACGTGACGTTTCCGCCGTCCGAATTAAATATTAACCTCCCCCCCCCTCCCCAGACGAATGGGAGAACAACACACCCTCGACGGCGGAGGCGCGACACAAAAGATAATATTATACTGCTGTTGTATATGGTGCTGTACGTTTTGTCGTTCGACCCGAAACTTCCCTCCGATGGCGCTCAAACGTGTGCTTATAATACCGACGGCGAATTCCTCTTTGACCCCCCCCCTCCATCCATCCATCCATCCAACTGCAAAAGCGCCACGGAAATAAGTATATAGTTCTGCTCTTGGTCGCCGTGCCCCTATGACATTAGTAATATTCCGTTTTCTGTTGTTGTAGTCATTTAATTCGCCAGAGCAAAGGTTACGTGTCTTTTTCCTTTAAAAGCTCACGCGTGCATGTATGTGTGTGTGTGTGTGTGTGTGTATTATAAGTAGGAAATGTGTTTTTCCATTACTATTATTATTATCATTTAAAAGTAGTACTGTTGTAGTAGTAGTGTAGTAATAGTTGTATTTTGTAGTTGTAGGAAGAAACAAAACCTTTGTAGACAGTCATATTTCTTTTTTGTCTAAGAACGATTCGAACGAAAAGCAAAAACGCATTACTTACCCTCCTCTCCGTCATCGAAGTCGTGTCCGTTGACTTTTTCTCTATGATAAATGACGTACGATTTCATTATTATTCCTTATACCTACATTTATTTTACTTTCCTTTATCACAATATTAAAGACTCGGCATTTGCATATATACAACATTGTATTATAAATTATAATTTATTATATATTATTATATGTTATATACGGTTGTATACGCATACAAAAAAAAAAAACATTTTGTTTTTATTGACATTGCTCATTTATCTTTCCTGTCATCCTAAAAATTGTTCGTATTAAATTAATCTCTATACGTATATTAAATCCCTAGTTAAAATATTTATATTTTGTGCCCACTTTAAGGCACAATTAACTACTTTTTTATACGATACACAGAAATCTACTGACTTATACATTGAAAATGTTTTTTTTTTTTTTTTATAACTCGTAAGCAACTTGACATATTATTTAGCACAATGCATTAATTTATAAATAATTTGTTAAATATCGAAAATTGTAAATCGATAAACAAACTGAATTTGTATATTCATTTTGTTGTCAGAATTATATTAGTTATTCAACTATATATTTATGATTCGTCATGATTAATTATCATGGTATGATGAATTTTTTTTTGTACCAATTTGATAAACTGTGCACATGAATTGCGCTTCGTCTGATTGATAGATACAATATATACCGATTATTTATATAATATAATATATACGTATAATATGTATATATAAACCAAGCTTGCTCAATGAGGCCCATTATACACTGTATTATATAATATTTTGTAAATAAATAATAATATACCTGTATATAACTCAACAGAACTGCGAGAAGCCACAACGGCTGTGTATCAAATAAATGTCATCATACCATGACATTTCTATGGTTATCTATGGCACACATTTTTTATTAGTTCATTGCCATAGTTGACACAGACAGTATTTAAAATAGAATACATCGGAAAAAATACTGTTTACAAATTTAGCACAAAAACTATTTTATTCGTATAATAGTCGTGTGTGACCCCATATGAAATATGAATATACTAAATATTAACTAAACGTAATATTATATTAATTTGATATTATGATAACTACTATTGTCTATTACAGTATCATGTTCTGTTTATAAAAAAAAATCATTTTTTGCAACTTCACATAAATACGAGTATACGACATAATGTTCCATGTCTGATGTCTCTACGGTATTCTTACGGTCAATTTTAAAATGATATAAATTCGAAAGCACTCTAGTACCCTCCTTAGTTTTTAGCGAATGCCAGCCATACAATATATATGTGTGTATAAATATATAAATGTATAGTTGTTTTGTACTATTGTATATATTTTATACTATTATAACCTATTGCGTGTACGTTGTATGTAAATCAACGTTAAAATGCTGGGGCCAAACAAAAAAAAAATATTTTTTTAGGCCCTTAAAACCAAGTTTGTGTGGTTGACTTAAAATTTGTATTCATTAGGAAGCTTAAGGTTGAAAGAGACACTTATTAGCTAATTATACAATAATAATTATAATAATTTCTAAAGACAAACAAACGACAGCGACGTATAAGTATACTTTAAACGTTAAATAACGATTTTAATGTATTGCTATAGGTTTTTGAAGTCGAGGCTATAATCGGCCATAGTATAATTTATAAACAATTTATTTAATCTGCAGTATACGTCAACTATTTTTTTATAGTTGAAACGAATACGATTCGAACGGGTAGTTACAAAAAAGGACAATAAATATTGATGTACATTGCAACGCAGTAAACACCACCCTAGATCATTACCATTTGAACATTGACCTATGTTATTATTATTCACCCGGAATCCTACAGACACACCTGCCTTCCTTGAATTTTTGTAGTCCGATTTTTGTTTTTTAATATGTGTATATTTAACTATATAGTATAGCGCATCATTCAATAGAAAACCACATAGTATTCAATGCTAAATGATTTCCGGTGTTTACCAACACATTTTTATTTTCGTCACTTACTAAAGACACGTGTGTATTCAAATTCTACAGATATAATCTGGAGTAATATATATATATATATAAAAGTATAATGTAAACTATTAGGTTAAAATAAACTTCCAAAACTTTAATAATAACAAGCAAAATCAGATAATAACATTTGATCTCAATGTGCCCACATTCCAATACTACGCATAAGTGATTTTAAAATACAAACCTATCATAATATATACGATAAAAATTATAAATAGGTAATCAAAAAATGTGTTGAATTTCCCATGTGTGTGTGTATGTGTGTTAAGTTTTCATTCAATTGTGTTTATAAGAAGATGGTATCTATATAAAATTAAATATTAAAAAAAAAAGAATAAATAAATGTATGATTTAGCTTTCTTTACAATTTTTATTTGAAGTTTGTTTAGGTAATATATTATACATACAACAGTATATTGTATATTGGATCAAGATAATTATTTTCGTTTATCTTTTTTTAAAAAATGGCGTACATCGCATCTTACCTTTCGCTTTTTTTAACTGTCTTGGTGGCTTTGTGCAGCGTTTATAGTTATAATTAATCTCGATATTATAAAGATTAATTATTAGGTACTATAAAAGTTTATATCGACAACACTCGGCGCATTCAATTATTATTTGGCTAATGTATGCGTATAATATACACGCTGACGTTGTTTAATTATTGCATAACATGTTAATTATTGTGGTTCATGATGTGGTCTTTATATCAAGATGCATATGTTTATTGTTTGTATACGTGTGCGAACTGTGAGTAGTCATTCTTGTCGAATGCACTCTTGTATTTTAATAATAATAGATTCTTTGTGGCATTCGTTATAGTTGAAATCCAGTGGTCCCTTTTATAATTGTCAGTCTGTTTAGTAAACTACTGTTCCATTTGTTTTTCCATACAATTTTGAACAAACTTTCTTTTTTTAATTTTTCAATTCAAATCGTTGGAACTTAGCTATTATATTTGTAATGCTGTAGAAATTAGTTAGAAAAATGAAAAATAGCTGAGATAAAAATGACATGATAAATAATAAAAATTACTTAAATTAAAATATGTGCAAAAGTTAGTTTTCAGTAAAACGTATTTAATTTATAAGTTATAATGACCGAAGTGAAAAAAAATGTATTATTTAATAATAGAAACAAATGTTTATTAATAATAAAAATATTAAAGAATATATATATTATATGTGTTGTGTAAGAAATTGTAAGATTATAATTTTTTACGTGATAATTTATTACCACTAGTTTTTCGTCAATAATTATCTGAATAAATTACAATTTACTAAACGCAATTTATATTTTTCATAGAGACAAAATTCCAAATAACCTAACAAAACTTAATGCAACGTAATATTTATACAGTTTATCAAACATAATAATATATACTTTAAATTTAAAAGGATGAAACAACGTTGTTAATGTAATAAGCAAAAGAAAACTAATAGAAACATACCTATCGCACAATAAAGGCTCTTTAATACAAAGTTACCCACTTTATTTTATTTTCATTTTTGGATATAGCGCAGTAAAATATTTTGAAAATCTCAGACTTCAATAACATCTTTCCGTTGTGACAATAGTGAATAAAAATTTTTCGACAACTCTTTTTTTCCAATACACTGCATCACAATAACTACTACACACCTTTGTAATCTTTTACTACAAATTCTCCTTCGAGACTTTTATATTTGTAATATTTTACTTTCTGGATATTATATTTATCGTGTTATCCGCACTACAATGTCTGAATTCGATTGTTATTTACACGCACACCGCCACCAATCGTTAGTTTCGGTTTACAATGGTAAATATAGAAACTAATACTTTAAATTAAATTAATTTCTATCACATTTTCAACCTTCCCTACGAACAAATCAAATATACCCAGTATTCTAATTAAAAACAATGTAATAATATACAATAAACAGGATGTCCCACGCGGCCACGCCGATTTACAAACTCAAAACGGTCGTGATGGGGGTTGGTAACGGATATTAAACTGTATAATAATAATATTGTCCGACCACTTTAACGGTAAAATATCGTCGTGACGATGAACACTCGGTGGCGGGTATATTATACATCTAAAATGTCTGCAACAGACTTTTGAAATTTATTTTAAAAATAAACGTCATACTTTTTTTTCTCCCGTCCTGTACTATTATACACCTATACACGTAAATAGGGGAAGAGTATTTTTATATTTTTTCAGTAAGTAAAATACGGAAGAGGGGTGGTGGCACTCGGTGCAATAAATCGCATCCGCGACCCACGTTGGTCGGATGGCCCGTGTTTATGTAATGTACCGTTCCTCGAATCTTGTCTTGCGGTGACGGGATGGGTGTGCGCCGCCGCCGTGCGGTAATGGCCTACGACTGGCGCGGTCTGAACGACGTTCCTACGTTGACAAGTGCATTTAGAGGTGTTTGACGCGTTCGTGTTCGTGCCGGCTGGCTATACGACGGCGGCGGACTAATGGCTTTCGT
This sequence comes from Pentalonia nigronervosa, assembly GCA_014851325.1. NCBI lineage: Eukaryota > Metazoa > Arthropoda > Insecta > Hemiptera > Aphididae > Pentalonia > Pentalonia nigronervosa. The sequence goes on along the minus strand of JACXSJ010000130.1, from coordinate 124,117 downwards.
CTCGTGACAAAATTTTAACAATCCAATTTAGAGTCTTGATCGGTTTTGCTCCTCTATAATAACGCATGTCGAGAAAAATCACTCATCTCTGCGAATACATAGCGGCGATTTTTGGCTTTTAAAAACTAAAAGCGGCGGACTGTCACAATTCGATGACCGTGGTCACGGCGGTAGTTAATCGTTTCAATTAACTGCTCAACTTTCGTCATTTATAAACGAACTTCAATCACTAATTACTCCTCTTATATCACTTCTTACAAAAGTAATTGACAAAGTCCTAGATAAAAATGACTGCAAACCCAACCAATCATTCCTCCTTATCAATATTCCTCTGGAATGCCAATGGATTAAAACAGTATAGTAATGAACTTTTCTACCTTATCCACAATAAAAACATAGATATAGCCTTCATTATTAAGACGCACCTATCAAAATCTGCAAACATAAATTTCAATGGCTACACAACTATTAGAGCTGACCATCCCGATGGCACATCCTACGGGGGTTTTGCAATAATAATAAAATCCTCACTTTTTTACAATCAAATGCAAAATATCAACAAATCGTACCTACAAGCAGCAAATATCAAAATAAAAATAAATCATTTAAACGTTACAATCTCATCAGCTTATTTTCCTCCAGGTCAACAAATCACAGAACCCAAATTGCAATCATTTCTCCAAAGTCTTGATAGCTCTTTTATAGTAGGAGGTGATTTTAATGTAAAACATACCCAATGGTGTAGTAGATACACTAACACAAGAGGTAGATTATTTCATACCTCAATATTAAAAAATAAATTGTATTTTATTTCCCCCGACGAACTGACTTATTAGCCTATATATTGTACTTATCAAGTGACCATTCCCCCATACAGTTAACCTTAGGAGGTCTACCCGTCTTATCCCTTAGACAGTCTATTTCATCAGGCCCCATAGACTGGCAACTCTTTCAACAAAAATTAGACGATTCACTGTCTCTCAATTTCCCTCTGAAATGTCCTTTGATCATAGATAATGCAATCTCCATATTAACCAAGTCGTTTCAAAATGCAGTATCCAGCTCTTCTTCCCATGCCTCAAACAATATTCTAACAAAATATCATACTTTATTTCCTCCATTCCTAATTAATCTTATAAAAGCAAAACGTCAGGCTAGATCATTGTGGAAAAGAACAAAATATCCTAGACACAAAACAATTTACAACCATCTCATATTCGATTTAAAAACTCAATTAGCAAAATACAGATCAGAACAATTTAGCAAATATTTAATAACTCTGACTCCCGCAAATGGCTCCCTTTGGAAAACAACCTAAAGACTAATTAATCATTGTGATAATATACCTCTACTTGAACGACCTGACAAATCATTAGATATTTCTGACTTAGAGAAAGTAAATATTTTTGGTAATCACTTGTCTTCTATTTTCTCTCCTTATCCTGACCTAAATTCTTCATCAGATCACGTCAATCTAGTTAATTCATTCCTGTCCTCCCATTTGCCCATGTCTCTTCCTGCAAAACCGATTTCCCCTGCTGAAATTGTTTCAGTAATTCACAAGCTTCGGTCTAAAAAACCATCTGTACATGACCAAATTACAAATAAAATAGCTAAAAACTTATCGAAAAAGTCAATCCTGTTTCTTACTCATATCTATAATGCCATGCTACTTTTGTCTTACTTCTCTCCTACATGGAAGTATTCAATTATCATTATGATCTCTAAATCTAATAAGCCTAAGCACCTCACCAGTTCTTATCGTCCTATTAGTTTACTATCCACTTTTGCAAAGTTTTTCGAAAAACCAATTCTACATAGAATTACACCAATAATCGACCAACATAATATATTTCCAAAATCTCAATTCGGTTTCCGTCGCAAACACAACACAATCCACCAAAACCATAGAATCACCGATAAAATCTCAGCCTCCTTCGAGACCAATCAATATTGCCTCGGGGTATTTCTTAATAAATTTCAGGCCTTTGACCGCATTTGACATGATGGGCTTCTATTTAAACTAAAACATTTTCTCCCTTCGCCATATTATTTAATCATCAAATCATATCTTGAAAATAGGTATTTTTCCGTTCGCCAAAAAAATAATTATTCAACTGTATAGTATATTAAAGCTGGAGTTTCCCAGGGTAGTGACCTTTCGTCTATACTTTATAATATCTTCACCGCTAATATTCTTACATCAAACCAAACTCTTCTCGCCTCATTTGCTGACGACACAGCAATACTTACGTCAAATAAATTTTCTGATATCGCATCTCAAAATTTACAATTGCATCTAAATGAAATAAAATCTTGGGCCAAAAACTGGAAAATTAAAATTAATGACGAAAAATCCGCACTGGTGAATTTTTCACTAAACAAAAGAGAATTCCCCCATTAAAGTTTAACAACAAACCAATTCCACTTCACTAATCAACCAAATACCTAGGTATAATTCTGGATAAAAGATTAACCTGGTCAAACCACACCAAGCAAAAACGAAAATAACTTAACTCTCGCCTCCATTTACTTAGACCTCTATTAAAATCTAACTTAAGTCTCAAAAACAAACTACCCCTATACAAAGTAATCATCAGGCCAGTATGGTCATACGGCATCCAAATTTGGGGCCTAGCAAAACCCGCAAACATTCGCCCTATTCAAGCCTTCCAATCAATTACCCTAAGACTTATCACTGGTGCTCCATGGTACATAACAAATGCAGCCCTTCATAATGACCTAAAAATACAAACAGTAAACGAGCTTGCAAAAAGCCACTACAAAAGTTTCCATTCAAATAAACCTCTTCATTCAAAATATGTCCTCTCTTACATTACCACATATTCACCGTCGATTAAAAAGAAACTGGTCTAGAGATCTCCTAAAATAGGGGGATATTAATAAAAAAAAATTTTTTTTCTGAGGTTTTGTTAATGAACAGTTTCCTCTTCACATTATTCATGTCCGTTTTATTATTTTTCTTTTGTATATTATGTTATCCTTATTACTTATTGTTTTTATTGTAAACAGATTGAATATATTTAAATAAAAAAAAAACATTAATATCGACATTTGTCAGCAATAATATAATAAAATTTCCTTACATGCTATTTTTAATGTTTTAAGTTCTAGCTGACCCGTGCAAACATTTTGTTATAGTTGTGCGAATTTTAAAACCCATATCGTTGTTATTACTGCCGCGTCTCCACCGCGGTTGACGACGACACAGCAAGACTTCTATTATTATAAAAATTATTTGAACGACGACGCAGCAGTAGACGTAACAGTAGTCGGGATTGAGTGTTATGAACATATTGTGTGCTTGCACGTCGCTTTGTTACTAAACTCAGTACAAAAAGGCCGAAAATTATTCAATTGATTAATGTTTTGAAATTATCTGATTAAATGGGGCTATCTTTACGCCGAACACTTACGTTTAGGAAAAGAATCATCGAGTAAAACGGTTCGGTAGAATTTCAAATATATAGCTGTACAAAACAAATCACCTCACATTTTAATAAAATATAATATTATTATTTAAGATAAGATAAGAATATAAGATTAATATTAATATATTTAATCAATGGTGTAACTTTTTATTTAGTCGACATATGTAATATGAGATATGACGTCATGTTACAGAAATCGTCAGAAAATAGTGATTTTGATATTTTATGAATGTAGGAAATAACTAGATTAAAAAAAAAAACATTTATCGATATGTATTTTGATATTGAATGCTGGCGCTTCCTTGCAATACTGTTTGCCAGTGATAATGTATTGAACATAATATGTAACAACTAATAAGTAACACTTGAAGTACCTCCGACAGGAGGCCTCTTCTCTCAGTCTCTTCTGTCTGTTTTGTTTTATTTTATCACTTAGGCTTATTATTCAATAATTGTAACAGATAGCATAATATAGAATTTTGTTAAAAAAATAAAATAAGTAACACAACAGTTGTACATCGCTAACAGTTGGAAATTTGACATTCATGTTTGGCTTCAGTTGCCGGAGGAATTATCTTATAATATATTATAAAATACATAATATTATTCGTGATCGTTCCAATACGATCGAAAACGTCACTGATTACAATACTGGTGTGTTCTTTACAATAATTCAAAAATCAAAAAACGACTGTAGTGCATAATACGATCAGACAATTTATCGGTCGGATGTGCGGTTATTTATTTTTATAGTTTTTCCCGATCGCGTGCGACCGATCGTATATTTTCGTCGAAATTAATTTCGAATATTAATAATAATAATAATAATCATTTAATCGTAGTTTCCACTTTTAGTCCAATCCGAACAACCGACAACCACAGTATATCGTGAATAACATCGTTATTATTATAATAATAATATATCGGCCCCCTGTCGTGTGTGGGCGGGTAGACTTTGCTGAGAATAATTCGGAACACGGAAAGAGCTTTTGTCGCGTCGAGCCTTTGTGACGCGCGGGGTGGGCACGCATTATTTTTTCAATCCGACACTGCAAAGGTCTCCGGTTTTTTTTCGCCATTTCGGTTTGCCACAATTTAATCAAAGAACGATGGCGTGTGTGTGTGTGTGTGTGTGTGTGTGATTACCGTCGATGGATGTACTGGTTTTGTCTTGTGGGACAATCGCTGTGTGATATTATTATTTTGTATGTCTTTGCTGCGCGTCGCCGATGTACCGCGCCGAATAGTGTGTATTATGACGTGCAAATCTGCAATGCGCATATTATAATACGTATATACTCAGCCCCGGTACCAGGCTCGGAAAGCAAACGGAAAATTGTTTGTATTTTTTTAAAGTAAAATATTGTAAAATGTTGTCCGATAAAAACCAAACCGACGGTGCATTAAGTGACGACTTACGGCCAAGTAGCCGGAGCATATGAAAAAAAAAAAAAAAAACTATAATGTTTAATACAAAACAATAAAATAAAAACACTCCAACAGTGACATTGCAATAGTATTGGTCTTATCGTTTCCCTGAAATTGTGCACGTTATTGATAATAATATCCAGGTATTACTACGAATATAACTAAAATAACAAAACCCTGTCCAACACGAGAGCGCGCTGCGGACCGACTAAAATCGGTTATTCTGACATTTCCACACGGGACCCTGCCCCCTAGGGCAACCTGTTTCGTTTGGTTGGGAAGATGACACGGGTGGATGCGCAGAATCGGCGCGTACTCTCGCTGAACGGAGTATTGTTCATACCGTTCGATCCCCATTCGATTATTAGTGTGTTGTGTGCAATGAATAACGAGCACAATTGTTGATATTCGTAAATCGTATTTTCGTTTACTCTTCTTGACCTTCTGCTCTGGAACTTATATTATAGTGTACTATTAATGGTCACTAACGAGCGCAGAAAAGAATTAATACTTTCAGTATAATGAATAGGAATGGGTCAACGAAGTGCCGTTGTAAAATATATACAAAGTACAAACGTAGTCCTAATGGGTTCATAAAATATTTCGCGTCTGTCATTTTGTGGTATTATATAATAATAAACATTATACAATGTACACGTCCTATGGGCCATTTACAAGATTACGTTCAAACCCCTAAAGACGCGACATTTACAAGTCTATTTTATAATTAAATAATTCGTTGGATAATATTTTTTTATACTTCTATTTACTACACAATGTTTAACCATCATTATAATTTAACTGTAATCCATTATTACAAAAATATCGATTTTAAATTCTCCGCAGGGTCTTCATATATTATTTTGTCAATAACATCCTATCCGTCAAATATCTTAAAACATTTTTATTTAATTAAATTAATTAATGCTATTACCTAAAACAATAATATGATATATAATATTATTTACTTTTTATATTGCAATATTAATTATTGAGAGTATAAATTGTCGAATTATTTGTAATCTGTAGCATAATTGGTGAAATGTGTCATATCGATATCTGTAAATATTTTTAGTTATTTATGATAATATTTAATCGATGTAGTAATTTCAAAATTGCTTTTATATTTCGCTATAGTCACTACTCACAACTACTTAAGATTTATGAATTAATCACAAGTTTGAAAATTATATTGATTATAAATTATTAAAATGGAATGGAATTCCTTGAAAATCAGAATTAAAAATGTGTAGCTATAGTTAATACTTCAACAGAAGTTAGACTGGTGTCTTATAAGGTAATTTTAGTTTTGCTCACATCATAAAACAGAGATAACTAATATATACATATACAGTGTAATTAGAATCTGAATGCTGGCTCGTGTTAATGTCAGATTAAGTTTCAACGTTTTCAGTCGCGTTTTACCGACGACTTGTCACTTTTATACATACATATCATACTATAGTTTATGCGCTCAAGTATTGCTGGCCTAATTTTACATCCTATAAAAGCTTTAAAATATTTAATTATGAATTACAACACTTATTGTGTTGCTAGTCGCTATGTCACAATGACACAATAATTATAAAAAAAAAAATTGTATGTACCATCAAATCATTTGATCTATATAGAATATTGTCAATTATCATAATTAGATAAAATAATTATAATTAATACTACTATAATTATTTTAAAATAAATAATTTAATTAAATGTTTATTAGATTAGACGTTTCGTTCGATCTTAAATTCTTATCAGCTATGAATTTTTACTTGTGTATTAACTACTTTACACGGAATATGTTATGTACCTATTTAAATTATTCAGAAAGTCACTAAAATAATAATATATCTGTTATATATTATAATGAATTAAATTCATTAATTGATTTTTTTCACACATAATTTTTAATTTTTAACTGTATGTAATATGTAACTATATATTTTGCATTCTGAGCGGAGCGATCGGTTTTAGAGGCCGTCTTGTCATTGCATATTCGGGTGTAAAAACTGTTTTGCTGTGGTCAACTTTACTCGCTCTGTATTTATATTAGATAGAGTTAACAAAATGAAGTATTTTTTTTAAATTTTTTTTTTTGTCCAAAGACACTAGCAGTTGAAAAAATGCTTTAATTTTCAACTCTGAGGGAAGTTTTTGTAAAAAATTATCATAATAGCATTTTTAAGATATATTAGCATATTAGCATCTAGACATGATAAAATTTTAAAAATGTTTTGGTTCTTTTTGATTTATTTATAGACATTTGAAATTTTTGACTTTTGTATTTTTTATTTGACTTGAGTTTGATAATATTTTTGTTTGAAGTAAAAAGTTTGAAAATTGTATACAAGGTTCCTATAATGAATCAAAAATGAACTTGCGCGTTGCTATTAATGAGATATGACCTTATAATAATATATTAATTAAGCTGTTAAAGTTAAGCATTTTTTAAATGAATAATAGTTAGTGGGGATCATGAATACAGATTTATATAAGGAGATATTTATTTATTTATTTTCTATTTCTTTGTATAAGGAGGTTATTTTAATTAATATTATTATAAATTATCATTGTTTATGAATGCATATATTATTAATATAATTTCTTACTTGTGTACAGCGGGTAGGTATTGAGTATCTTCTTTTGAGGTGAGCTCAGGACTCAGAAGATGAAAGTCCACAAAGCCAATGAACTAAGAACAAGGAATTAATTTTTAGGCAGTCAAATAATTTTTAAATTAAATGAAACAGTTTCAATTAAATATCTCGTAATAAGTAGTAACGGTCAACGTAGTTAAGGCTTAGTAGCTATGACTAGCTCTGAACATAATGTGCTGTGCGAGACAGGCGTAGTTGCCGGGAATAGACAGAGTTGCTGAGAATAGACTGTCTGTGGTATCGAAATTGGGTTCTACTTATATCATTGACCTTTCATACTTGTTCGATTTCAAATTGTTGTTGTTTATTTGAAAAGTTACATAGGTACAAAATGTGTTATTATTAACGCACATTTTGTCATATTATTTATATATATATATATATATGACTATCTTCAGTGTTATGCATATTATTTGATTATATTGAAGTACATGGTACAGTTATTTTATTACCTAGGTTTTAAGAGTAACATAATTAATAGTATTATGATGATATTAAATAGTATAACTTTGTAGCGTAATAATGTGAATATCATTACATTCCTTGTGAGTTTTTCTTGTAGCCATTACAAAATATCGTTATAATAGGTACAATAGGTATATATTAAACACAATTTTTTTTATAAGCATTTTAATTTTAAATTTTGACGAAAGTCGTCAAAATTGTAATTATTTTATAGACATAATATGAATAATATGAACAAAATATACTGACAATCGTCTCCATTTAGAATCGTTTTTCATCGTATACAATGATTTATCATTGAATTTAAGATTAACACACCCATTACAATGACTTACTCAATGCCGAGCTCAGAGATATACTCGACACCTGCTATACAGCCAAGCGACGACATAACATATCATAAATATGGCTTACTATAGTTATTATATTGTGCTTAAACAATAAACTAGTTAATGGAATACATTTCCATCTAAATTTATTCTCGAATAAAAGTATAGAATATTGATTAATTCGATTAAATAATTTATTTTATCGATTTTAATTTCAGTAAAACAGTTATAATAATATATATTATACAATTAGTCTAGATAAACTTGTACTCTTTTTATTTATTATCAAATAAAAATAAATATTTTAATTTTCTTCTCAATATTTAAGTACAAATTAACACTAAATACACATTAATTCATTGTTTTGATATTTGCTTGTAATTTAACCGTGAAATTGTAATAACATATTCATACAAAACCGTTTTCGTATAATTCTCAATTTCCATAATGATGAAATTAACATAATTTTTTCGTAGTTACCACAATATATAGTTATTAGTTATTACTTATTATAGTTGACTATTTAAATAAAAATTAAACATGTAACATATTATACAGAAACCAATATATATTTTAACAGTTAATGTTAAATATATTGATATGCATTTAATATAAAATATAAATTTATATATATTTTAGATTAAATTTAATTATATATAATGGTCAAAATATCTTTGTAGTCTTAATTAAAAAATACGTTGTGATATGCATAAATCATATCATTATACAATAGGATACCGTTTACAATAGATATATAGTTATAGAATTGGTAGTAGAAGCAGTGGTGGTCAAATGATTTTGTCATGGAGGGGGAGAGGGATAATGTTGATTTTATAACATGCACAATTTAATCATTAAAAATACAATTGATGGTGACCTTTTTATACCTATATTTAAGTTATTATAATCATTGAAAAAAGGTCGTGGGGATTTACCCCTCGCCTCACCCGTTGATTGTTTGGTCCTCCGCTGAATAGAAGCATAATGTACAAGCAATAACAAATAACTAAATAAATACATAAGTTGATCGTTCAATGTTTTGCAAATAATTGAAATTACAATATTATAACATGATAGGTGTAAAATGATCCCCGATAACTTAAAATGTCAACGTCTGTTGTAGATAATAATTGGTGGATATAAATTAAAATCATTCGTCTCAACGAATGGTGCTTAAAATTAATTCACAATAGTATACGTGTTCAACTACTCGTGTCACAACGAATCTAGCGATCGCAATGTTATCAGCTATGACAATAACATCCTAAAATATAACAGCGCTTGTTTGAAAATTATCATTTCGTACAAATCGACTGAATAGTATATTATACCAAATAATACATTACACACACGATTATTATAATATTTTTTCAGTCTTATCGTAATCCGTACGTTCTAGCGGCGGACTACTATGATGCGCGGTTCTTTAGTATAGAACAAAAAAAATCGTTTGTACAAGTCGAGCACGACGACGATAATACTGGAAAAAGATACGTATCTATCTTTGACAGATGAAATGGCATTTTTTGAGCACAACAAAATATTATTATTATTATGATGACGATGACACGGCGGGCGGGATGTCTGAATGTTCGTCGTCGTCACACGAGATATTGCGATGGTTTAAGCTCCCGGAAAACCTTACCCGAAAATACAAAATTCCGGGATCGTCCCAATCGGCGCACCAACCAGTCGACGTATCCAATACACCAAAAACTATTTCCGTCGACGCACCGTGATTTTCGTGCCCGGCATTCGGCGTCGACGACGCGTGCACCACCCCACTACCCACCTAGCGACCTATTAGCAACAAATCGGCTAATCGAACGGCGGCTACGTAGTATATATATCATCGTACGTCGGGCGGCATCCGTCCGTCCGTGCGTGCGAGTTGCCGCGCGCGCCCCGCGTGACCACGTGTGCGCGTGTGTGTGCGCGTGTGTGTGCGTGTGTGTGCGCGCGTGTGTGCGTACGTGCTGGCTCGCGCGCGCTTGTGTGTGCGTGCCGCCGCCGCCGCCGGTCGGTATTATTCGACGTATTATTGTTATTATTATCATCATCGTCGTCGTCGTCGCCGCCGCCGCCGCCGCCGTAGTCGTCCACACATTATATTGCACTTCGTTTACAGTCGTCAGTCCCGTGTGTCGTGTTACGTGTCCGTGTGTGTTCCGTGTCCGTCGCGTAGTCGTTTGTCCGTTCGCTATATTTTTATTTCACAACAATATTCTTTCGCTCCTGTCCCGTTGTCGTCCATGACGCATCTCCCTTTTTTTTTTCTGTTAAACGTGTTATACCTCTAATCGTATTAATAATTTAATATACACATTATAGCCAACTATAATTATATACAGGTATACGTTCAATATGATATAAGTAAAAATATATTAACTTATGATTGTACGATACACAATATTATTGTAAATTTCGTCCTCGCCCCTATTTTTGTCTTTTTGTCTCGCTCCCTCGCGGTCTACCCGGCGCCCTTGACCACCCGCCACGTTCGTCGTCGCTCATATTTTTTACTTGTTATACGCCTTCGTCGTCACTGGCCGCGTTTAGAGTTGACTTCTACTAGCAATCGTGCGTTTTCCGCCGCAAATCGATATCGTTACAATAACCATTATAACTACCACGTTGGTGCATAACACGACCATTAAACGACGGCACACCTCCGAAATTGCCATTTCGGAAGTTCCCAAGTCGAGCGCGTCAGCAAGCACGTTTACCCCAGTAAACGTCCGCCGCCGTCGCCGCAAACCGCTGTCGTACACCATGCCGTACGCCTCGCCAGGTGAGTATTATTTTCCGAATACCTACTTGTTGTTTCGTTTCGTGATTATTAGATAATAATGCTATGCATGATAATAGGTTACCTTGGCCAAGTACGGTTGTTTTGAAAATTGCCGAATACAATGCCTTCGTTATAATATAAATATAATATTATTATTACTATTGTCGGGCTTCCCTTCGCGTTGGCCCGCGAAACGCGTTATTCTCCAATGTCCAGGTTGTTTTATTAATACACGGGATGGGAAGTCCGGAGACGTCGATGACGTGCGATAATAATACGACGGTCACAATAAAAACCAGTCTTCCTAATAATGACAAACCGTCGTCGTCGTTATCCCGCGAATATATTTTCATTTGAGACAGCCCCCGCCCCCCCCCCCACCACTGCATTTTGACCCGCTACGGCTTTGATGACCGTCCCGTGTCTGTCACCAGTCTTCGGTACGGTTGCGTCAGATATTCATTTTTTTTTTCTTAGGGATTATTAATCTATTATTAATCACACCTAACTCGTTGCGAGGAAGATTCCGAAAGGACGCCATTGGTTGTCGAAATATGCTGGTTGTTTTTCATTGGGTGTAGTGGAAGTACCGTGTGGGCACGGTTTATTGATAATGATAAATTCTAAAGTTTTGAGCCAAAAAGTCATAGTCCACGGGTCGTCGCAAGAATCTCCTCCCCGAACTCGCTTGACAATGCATTGTTTTTGAAAAGGTCCCATCAAAACGATATTTTACGCTCGAAAGGAATAGTTTGGGCACATGCTAAATAGTTCTCTTGCGATCTTCGAGATGGTTGCACAACGGTTTATCTGCAAATAACATTTTATCGAGCCGGGATAAAATAATAATTTTTTTTTTACATTCTCTGCTTTAAAACATCGTGTAGTACGGTGTACAGAAATTTGAATCAATAATCGTGTTACAAATAATAGGAGGATTATATTACCAGTATATTAGGTAGTTCTGCGATCAGAATTTGTGGAAAAGTGGAAAATTTAAAGAAAAGGAATATTGTACTGTACATAATGGGATTTATTAAATGTTGACCTGGGCAACATAAACGTTTTCAGAATATATGGTGAGTTACAAATTATAATTCATAATCATAATTACACGAAGTTTCATCAATGGATGACCTCTACACTCAACCCCCCTGTCTGAATTGATGTAAATAATTGTAATTCATTTATTGTTCTTACTTTATCCATATTATTTTGTCTTTTCTATGTTAATTCTCTAATTACTTGTGCTTATTGTAAATCATTACTTTACAGAAGATTGTACAATTTTCTAGTTTAAAAATAATAATAATAATAATAAAAAATTCATAATTAGATGACGGCCGTTATGTACCTCTATAATATTATTGTTCTATGGAATATGATGATAAAAATTATAAAAAATATGTGGTTAACATGGAATTATGTGTTTGTGAATTTTTAAGTTATTTTACTATTAAGTATTAATTATTCAAGTCAATGGCTCTCAACCTCTTCTATTTAACTCCCCCTTTGTAAAGTTTAAAAAATCTTGCGCCCCCTCTTTTATTAATTGAAAAAAATTGATTATCATTTTTTGTATACTTAAAAATAAACTATACAATATTTTGTAGACATAAAAACTATTGTAAAAATAAAAATAATTTAATAAATACAAATTTTACTTGTGCCTCCCTAGCAATGTGTACACTCTCACAGATTTTAAATTTCAAGTTGGGAAACACTGATTTAAGTGAACCAATATTTAATTTTAAATATTATATACTAAATACATATACTATATTAATATAACATGTATTATTTAGGTTGATGTTTACAGTTTTGTAATAGATATTACTTAATTAAATTAACAATGTGTATTAAAATAAATAAATAAAGGAATCAAAAATTCATAAAATAATAACGTGTAATGAGTTATGAGGAATGACTAATGTGCACAATTATAAATGGTTCTAGAAATTTAACAAATCTCAAAAAAAGAGCTACCATCAAAACACTTGTGTAAGCAACAGTTGGTGTGCCTTTATCATTATTATTTTTTTTTAATAAATAGAAAATTGGTTCACCATTATATTATGAGATGAGGTTGTCTAACGATAAAATGCATTTTTAAAACATTTTTTGCCATTGAATATTTTATTAATTGCGCATTTGAGGTTTTAGTGACTTATTATTGTTCATTATTGTATTCAAATTAATCGATCATGACTTTCATAAATCATCATTTCTTAGTTTATTTTTGAATTTGAGATGCTTTTTTTTATTAATGACGTATTTCAAGTAGGTACATGTTATGTTGTTCCTCGTTTGTAAATAACTTCATAGGGACAAAATCGTTTTTGTAAATATTCCTTTAATTATACGGTCTCAGAATACATAAATGTTTTTTGTTTGTTCTATTGCTGTTTACTGTGACACTGTAATATATTTGGGGTAATGTGTTTAACAAATAGAACAAACAGAAACTTTGTTGTACACAGGTACAAAATATTGTCAAATAGTAAAACAATGCTCGGAAATTGCTATGTACACAATTTAGTATAATAATTATTGTGTAGTGTAGTAAAATATCTTCGGACAATTAAATATAAATAAATTGGTTATAACTTACAACTAATAGGTCATTATAGTCATTATTAACTATAGTAAGCGCTTGATTTTAATATTTAACTGTTCTCGTTCAAATGACATGGTTTACCCATAATATGTTTAGACATATTATATATTACGTATGAAAGCATAATAATACATATGACGTATACAATTTTATCTAAACATTTAATTGGTACGATCCTGTATTGGCATGCAGAGATTTACAGTACTTGACACTTTAAATGTCTATAGTTGGCACAAGTATTTGTGTCAACTATGGGCATTTAAAGCTTGTTTGTTCTTTTTATTTGTGTTTTCATATTATAATGTACCGTAGGCATATTACATTTATTAAACACAACATAATTTTGCATTTAATAATGAATTAAGTGATTTAATGGTCTAAGGTAAATCAAAAATTTAATTTAATTGAATTGTGCAGAACACATTACCCGATAATACCTAACTTGACTAATGTCTTACCTATAATGGGGTCGTTAAAAAAACCAAATATTTCTTAACCTTGAAATTCTTATTGAAGATATGAGTATATGATACCATTGATTATACGTAGAGTAATATTATCTATAATCAATGATACCTACAAGAACTACTATTTTTTTCCCTCAAACGTTTTTATGTCAATCAATATACTATAAATTATAACATTGTTGCTTTATTTGTGTTATTTGTCTGCCCATATAATATGATATTATAATATTGTTATTAAACATATACCCCTTTTTAGTGTTTGTACTTGTTCTTTAACATTTGTGATTTATTGTAATTACGTAAAAATAATGATTAATTATTAGGCACACGTCCTATATACATGCTTTTACAATCTGATATATTTAAGCAAATTATTGTCCCATACTTACATAATATCGTTTCGCATCTGGTACACATTTCTGTTTGCAGTATTGCTAGACTGTAATGTACGCATATTGTTTAAATATAAATATAAAAAAATAACTTAAAAGTTTTATAATGTTCTGAGTAATTTATTTATTTGTCTTAACAAAATTAATTAACAAAATTTATACCTAATACCATTGAGGAGTATATATAGTATCTTTACTATCTATACTCAATGCTAATACTCATATATTATATTATTATATTAATCATACAAATGAATATTGAAAATGTCTAGCGTGAATATTGTTTGTTATGATAATATTGGATATACAGTAATGGTCTATAAAATATCTTTAATACTTTAGGTATACTGTATATAGTATATTTTGTATGGACACAAATGCGTTTGGTTTTTATCGTTATAATATTATATTGTATCATGATGACCGTTGTTCGGCAATAAACATTCACTAAAAATAGAAAACTGACAGTTTGTGTCTGATAAATAATAATTAATATAAAATATAATTTTATTGTGTAAACAAATATTATTTTTAAATAATATGCCATACATTTTAAGATAGTAAACATTTGAAAAATTCAATTTCATTCAAATTATTTTTAAAAGCAATTTTCATGAAATTTTGTCAGTGGGTTGTTAAAATTCAGGCCCCTAGGCATTTCTTGTAATAAGCCGTACTGGCTTTAAAAAAATGTATTATATGTTTAATTTGTACTTAATTTATTTTTTCGTAACTTATTTTAAAGTTTGTTTGAATGAAAATATTTAAAAACTTTTTACATAGTTTTTGTATCGGTCTTAAATATTATCACAATATCTGATCTTGAATAAGAGTTTAAAGACAATTCGTCATTCAATATAAATATAGAAAATGACAATAAATTGTTCGTTGACACGGTGATTTGTAATTTTCTTGTTTTCAAAATTATTTTCCAAAGACAAGTAGAAAAATCGAATAGTTTTCAAACAATAGTTTCATTTATAATGTCTTTTTTGTTCTTACCTTTTCCCCTTGTTATGCATAAGTCAATGGATGAATTATTTTTCTTTTGAGGTTTCTTTTCTATTTGCTGACAACAATTATTTAAGCTGTTTTACTTTTTTTTGCAATTGAGTTATATATTTCACATACAATAATGTCGATTTTAAAAATTGTTAATCTTTATTGAATTTTCTTAGACTTGAGAAATATTATGCATAAAAATTCAAATAAGTTATAGTAGTTATAATAATTTAATGTTATTTGTTAGTAACATATCGAATAAGTAGTAATCAAGAAAAATTTAACTTTAGTACCTATACATATTCAAGAAACATTAGGTATTCTAATTTATTTATTTTCTGTTTGGATTATTTGTAAGATACAAACAATTATTAAGTTATTAACACGTTAACCGCCATGAGATCTCGTAGATTTCTTTAATTTACACCCAAATCTCGTGGCGGTTATGAGTGACATGACAAAAAATCCGTGGCGGTCAACGTATTAACAATTACCTTTTATATTAAATTAATTTACTTAGTAAATATTTATTGAATTAATACCTAGAGCAAATTTATTTTAATTTAACAAAATAGATTTGGTGGTGAATGACATAGGCATTTCAAATTAATCATAAATTATATTTATATACATACACACGTATAAAATTAAAATGTCCTAAAAGATAATAATAATTGTTTTTAATTTTTTAGCCACAACTTGAAACTCTTAAGATAAAGTTCATTCCCAAATCTATCAATAGCATTTGTTTTTTGATGACATCCGTGTTTAACTTACATTTGTTAAGTTATATCAGTAGATAATTTTGTAAGTTGCTATATTGTTATTGACTTTGGTATGTTTAAACGTAGTAAATTAGTATGTTACATCAACTGCGATTAGTTATTTTTTTTAAAATAACTCATTGAAGTATTTAAAAATTGATAGTAAATTGTTATGTTTGTATGTAAATTTTAATTTAACTATCAGGAGTAGCCCCAACTTCATTTTAACATACAAAAAATGAGAAATGTGGGCTTGTTGAACAGTTTGAAAATGGGAAAACTGTTTTTGACATCCCCTTCTATTTTTACCCCCATAATTTATGTTATCTTTTTTAGACGAATAACTTCGAATAGTCGGTTTTAACGAGTTTAGATAAATATAATTAAATAAATAAATAAATAAATATATATATTATATTCCCTCTAAGTTTACATTAAACTTTTAATTTCGAATTTTGCGATTATTTTCAAACAAGTTTACGTGTAGACGCCTAACCTAGATAGCAGCCCTCAAAAATTTTAAAGAATTTTGTTTATTGAATAATTTTTATATTTTAATTATATTAAATGATTAAAATTCATATGCATTATATTTTGGAAAAACGAACTTAAAATTCATAATTTTTGATGAAACTTCTTATTTGTTCCGCGTTTTCAAACAATGTTTTTAATGATTTTGGCAATGGAAACATTTTTATCTCCGTTTTTATCCGACAAAAAGAAGACGTGATAGATTTTTTCCATCCTCTGATTTATGTTTTCATTTTCTTTTTCTACATTATTGAACTTAAAAGCACAACAAATAATTAACCATTATAATAGTCACGCATTTATTTTCTTTTATTTATGTGTACGTACTAATTTCGATGATTGGAGTACATTTTCCGTTTTTTGTTTTTTTTTTTTTTTATATTGCTAACCGTCCGTGCTATGTGCGTAATGCGGTAGCGTGGTGCTTAATAGGGACAATAATAATAATAAAAATGTGTGGCTCTCAAAGCCAGAAAACATTTGATATTCTAAAAAGCGATGAATCCGTTATTACGCCGATCGGGGGGTATAGTGGTCTTATCGATTGGCGGGTTTTTCTTTTGAACGCAGAGCTGTGTCAAAGGCAAGTGTTCGGTTCTTTGAAATAGCAGGTAGCTTCGAACCTGGTAAAAAAGAAAAAAAACAACGACGCGTATTCCCATGTTGTAATAATAAATTGTCATCGACGATGTTCTCTGGTATTTTGTTATCTGTATACCTTTATATATATGGTATGTATATAATATACGCGACGAAAATCGACCGTCGTTTTTCCGAACCGGTCGTCGCGGTGGAGACTTGAAATTTCACCGGGGTAAACCGCCGTCGTCTCCCTTTCGCCGATGCACCCCGCACACGCGATCCGTATTCCTTCCACTGACACCTCCACCACCCACCCACTGCGCCCCCGGGTACGTCGACGGCCGCGCGAAATTCGTTTCGACGGGCACCGAAACAATGTGTCGCTTAATGATGACTGCAGCGCGCCTCGAAGTCGGTTTTTTTTTTTTTTGTCGCCATCGCGTTGATGATGTTACACGTCATACGTAACACCTCGTGCCCGTGCGCGTGCGTGTAACACCGGTAGTGATATTCACCCATAACGTTAATAATAATAATAATAATAATAATAATAAACGCATGTGACGTACGCACGCGTTGATAATAATTATTATTGTCTTCTCCTATTGTGTGCCCGCCGCCGATGGCGTGTGTTATTATTATAATACTCTGAGCCGGGCGTTTGTTTTACACTCGCTACGTATGCAGGTGACACACATCCTGGCCGCCGCCGCCGCCGCCCGTCCATGAATACTAATAAACTTCCGCCCCCCCCCCTCTCACCGTCCGTGACTCGTCGTTCTCCTCCCGGTCGTTTCGCGAGAATACGTTCCAGTTTTCCGTTATTCTCCGCGTGTGTATACCTATATATCGGAACCTTTTCCTCTCGCACGCTTTTTCCGCCGAGTCTGTTTTATCGCGCTCGCCTGATGCACTGCGTTCAGCCTATTTCTCTTACTACTGTCTTCGATAATAACAATATAGTTTAAAATCTAAAATAATAACACGCGTACAATAACAACATTCGATGTGGTTATTTATATTTTGTTTTTAATTCCGAACCGAAACTCGTCGGTTTTTCATTACATTCGGATTTTTTTCCCGTCGGTCGCGCTCGTCATACGTAAAGGCATATCATATTATTTACTATTTGACGCCAGCAAGCTTTTTTTTTATTTACCGCTCCCCACCCCTATTCGTGCGTTTGAAAACTAAACCGCACGAAAAACGTGCAAACGCTCGTTCCGCCCAGCCTCCCTCACATGTATATCGAGTTTACGGATATTTTTTCAATTTTTTCGGCTTACACATTCGACGTATTTCGGAAAAAAAGCCTGTCTTCTATACGCGCACAGCAGTAAGAATTTTTTTCGTTTTTAAACGAGCACACAGTTTTGCGCTGAAAATCAAATTTCTAGTTTTGATCGAAACGCGAAGTGACGAAATGCCATGGTTCTCGGATTGATAGAATGGCGGTAATAGTCTTCTCAGAGTTGAATACAATACCACTGTGCATTCACTGTTTACGAAATATCGTATTCCGTCTATCTACTAGCTTTCAATTAATTTAAAACGTACCACTAATGTAGAAACAGTGTTTTGCCGTGTATTCATCACGACTAATAATTTCATATCGTTCCGTTCATAATTTATATACACTCGCACACACGCTTAAACACTGTCGCACGTGTATCTTTATATTACACAATATACATTGGTTGCATACAGCCTCGCTTACAGTTATGTTAAAGTGTTCGGATCTTCCGAGAATTATGTACCTACTCATAACGGGGTTGTTTGTGTGTGTGCACAAGTTATACATTATCATCCTGCATTCTGACCTATTTTCTTTAAACTTCCGCACAGCACTATAAAATTCAAAAACAAACGCGTTTAATATTTTATTATTTGTAATGTGGTGTTGCAGATTATATCATGTTGTTTTGATCGGTTATTATTCATACGAATGACTATTAATATAGGCGGTAGTGTTATCTTTGAGTTGTAGTAAGTAAAAAGTGTATGTGTAGGGTTAACTGTTGTACTATTAGTTTATGTACTCGATTCATACATAAATAATGGAATTATGAAAAATGTAATAAAAAACGCAACTTCCTCTAAGGAAAAAACTAAAAATGAGTATTATTTGAAAAATTAAAAGAAACCGTTGGGTGTGTAACTTGGTTTATGGTGTTTAAAAATAAAGTAGGTTTTATGAACCAAGTCGTTCTGTTGACTCGGCGGCCTCTTGGGTGTTGTTTTATTACTTCCGTCTCTTATCTAAAATCCAGTACAAAGATAATATATAACTGCCATAATTATTTCAACAATGTTGTAATTGCGATTTGTGATCAATAATAAATTAAATGCGATAATAAGATGATATATTTTAGATGGTGTGATTACAACTCTACGAGTTACAATACCAAACATTCGGGATTCTCAAGTTTTCTACTTATATAAACTATAGAAGTTTTACACGGCTTGATTAGTGTTAAACTAATCAGAAATTATAATGTAAATAACTATGTGTGCGTGGAGAATTAGACTTGAAACATATTATGCCATTCTAGTATTCAGTATTCACTGTTCAACGCTACATCCAAAGTTAAAATCGATCGTAATGTTATTGAAATTATTCAGATATATTTTATACAATAGTTTTGGAGGTTTTGATTTTTAATGAATTCAACCTATGTGTTTCTGAAATATAATTAAATTTATAGGTACTATACTTTGCATTTTTTTTACGATTGTGTTTTCGTCTTAAAATGAATAATACAATCAATTTTAATATCGTTCTGTCTCAGTGTCCCGTTTCCGTTTTATGCAAATTGTTTTTCTCGTACCACTTTCGACACCGTATTCAAAGCCCATGTATATATGAACTGTATTATGTAGGTATATATAATATATATTACGTGTGCGGGAAACTAATGAGAGAAGTAGTCTCCTCTATGTTTTGTAATAGTTTTACTTCCGAAAAACAACATACAACGTGGATGATGTTTCAAATATTCATATTCGCATTCTAATTTAGATTATAAACGTGTACACTCTTGTCGTTTCCTATTCGAACAATAGGGTATTAGGTGTATTCAAATTTTGCCTTTGCACTATTCAAATTAAATTTTTGGAATTTTCTATTCAAGCTCATTGGAATCTGAAACGTCCAAACACTATGTTTGCCGTCACGCATTCAAATATCATGTTATAAAAATAGATCGTGAAACGTTTGAATATTCATTGTTGTGCCGCAGTAGTGTCCAAAACAACAAAAATTAATACAATAATAAATTCTATCAATTGGATCACCGAACTTTTTTCTCTCTCTGGCCACGTTCGTGCCCGCTGTATGTTTGTTTATTTCCAATCCAGTAAAAAAAAACATAAATACAGGGAACTTCGTGATGTCGATCTATTTCTGAAAACGCATTACCAAATTATGTACCAGAGTTTTGAAGTGATTCAAACCAGTGATCGCAAGTATAAGTAATAGTGGCTAAATTTAACGGACTGTATTGATTTTTTATTATCGAACTAATGTGTGGCGCGTTCGTGAGCCAAATTAAACATAAACCTAATTTAGTACCCTTCTGCCAACTGTATATTATTTTTATGTATATGTGATGAAACCGAACCGCTGTGCTGCATGTATATTCTTTCGATTTACGGTTTTCAAAATTATAATAATTGTGTACTTGTTTGTCGCACTCCAATAACATCTCAATTATTGATGCAATCGAATTTTATATTGTGTTCTACATTCGCCATCGTATATAAACAATTATGAATTGAAAAATACAATTTTTTATTTGCATTTTGGAGAAATCATATTCACCATACATGACGACGTACACTAGAAGAATCGGTTTGGGGTCTCGATATGAATGTTAACAAAACGTGTTGTCCGAGAATACGATAAATAAAAAACTGTTTTAAAACATAAACAATATAATAATATATTAGGTATATTATGCTGAAGAAAGTTGCAGCCATTTGAAGAAGAAAAACAAATTTTAGACGTGCTTGGAATTTAAATTTGCACCGATATACAAACTAATACACTTTTGGGATGGTCATCTTTTGTAACTTGTACAGTTTTTGTTTTTAACATACATAATTGTGTACCGCGCATTGTTATATTGTGATTTGTTGTCAACTGTCGATGGGATTGCACGTACCATACATAGTATGCAAATTGCTTATAAAAGTCTGGAATAAAACTATGTAGTTTTCGTGTAAAGAATCTTTTGCAGAATTCGATCTTGGTATTATTGGTACTTTTTTGTATTCTTTAATAAAATGTTTTATTTTTGTTTATAAGTTAGTATTCTTTGTATAATAGAATAAAATTATACATATTTTATCTCTTAATTTGTATTTCTGGAATAAATAAAAATAAATGTTTTTAAGTACTATTATCAATAATGTTTTACTATAATATGTAAATAGTTGGATAGTTTAATATTAATTTTCATAGTAGTTAAAATGTTAGAATGGATATCATTTAAAATCGAGTTCGAATATTAGTCTATACCTAACCTTATGATGTACCTATTAAAGAGGTAGTTGTATTAAATAACAATATTAATAAATAAACTCAAAGGTAAGCAAATTAAATTAAATTCGTTGACAAAAAGCATCTTAGTAATCTGGACACGATAAGGATTTTAATTCTTGATATCATTTATAAGTAGGTTAGCTAAACCATTAACGGCGTAAACCATGTTAAGTGTTATTTAAAAACCTAAAATAAATTATTTGCGTTCTTAAGTCTAGATTTCTTACATGAATTCCCAAAATATGTATATTTGAAGATAATATCCTATAATATGATTATGTGTACCTAATAAATTCTTATTACTTTTATTAAAAAACTAATTTTAAAATTTTTAATTAAAGGAATGTTATTTTTTTTTTTACTTATTTATTGTATAGGCATTTTAATAGATGGTAATATTTATTTAATGTATATATTATTATATTATATTATGTTACATTTTATAGTGAACATGTTTCACTTTACTCAGTAATTATAAATATAATGTAGGTACTCAATTTTCTACTCATTTGCACATTAAATGTGTTCTATTTAATTACGTTGTATTTAAGGTACCATATAAGTGGAATATATTACATATTATTTAAAATGTAAAAACTTAAAAAAAAAAAGTTAAGTTAAAATTTTTTTTTAAAAAACTTAACTAATGACTATACTTACGACACAGTATTTGAGAAAAATGTTCCATTAATCCTAGATTGATCAATTAATCTCAATTTTGTTTCCATTTCAAATAATATTTTCAACCGATAATTTAGTATATTGGTGTTTTACAATGTTCACCGATCGGATAATCACCTTGTAATCGTGTGTGACCTGTAACTCACTACAATTATATGTAAAAACCCTTTGTACGAGTAAATAAAAGGCGATCTTTCGAATGGGAAATATTTAGAGTTTCTCCTGATGCATTCTGTCAATTCGTGAGTATACTCTTGCCGAGTGCAAACTACACTACTTCTTACTGTGCTTCAAATAATATATTATGTATGTGTTTCAGGCGCACTTGAATCGCGTATCAACGATAAACGCGTACGCTCAGAAATTTTGTTTGGGTATTTCGCGTGTCATTTAGGTTTTGCATATATTTAGAATATTGTCGTTTGCATATACAGGACGTTCGATATTTTGATTTTGAACTGAATTCCCAGACGAGTAAATAAATGCTTATACTGAAAAACCATAAAAAAAACCCAAATTCCGCTGTGTCGTTAAAACGTATACAATATGAACCATGTGCACAAAAACAATATCGATCGAATATCAACAGGCGTTGAAAAAATAATAATCCTTTGATAATTTTAGCACTACTGCAGTCTCCCCCCTCCATCCACCAATTTAGTAAAGATACACCAAAGAATAAAAAAAATGATTTCGTTACAGGTTTAGGGTATACACTCGATATTATATTTAAGCGTTTATTAAAATCTATTCACAAAATAAAAAAAACATTGTTTTTTTACCACTTGTTTTTTACGGCAGCACACTAAACAATGTAAAATAAGTATCTGTGACACATCATACGCTCGACTTTGATATTTGTTACTTCACATTGTAGATAACAAATGTATTCAATATTTTTCAAAATGCAATAAAGTAGGTTTTATTATTATTAATTTGTTGTACGTAGATAAGTATTATTAATTAACCCTTTGTATACTGACGGGATAATATTGGCCTTACACAAGCATCTGGACAATTATTATGCTATTGATAAAACAACTATATAATATTTTATTAAAATATTTTATGGTACTGAATTGCGTTTCCTAATATTGTACCTATGTAATCTGGTGACGAAACTTGTTGGTATTTATTCATTAATTCGTCTTGTGCAAATATAAAACAGTAAGCTGCAAAATACTTGTTAATCTTTAGATAACGTCGAAATGTCTAATTTTGAAGTACTAAAAAAGATTTCAATATTAATATTAGGTATCGTATTTTTGTATTTAATACAACGCAGTTACACATACCAATAGCCTGAAAGTCAATTTTTTTTATTGATTATAAATTGTTAATTTATTAGTATCTAAGCACTTGACTTTTAGTATTAGTTATATTTGTCATATTATAATTTTTACTAGAGATTCATCTCGCATTCCTTCTAATCTAGCAACTTGGCGTGGCTTAAATTTTAAATGTCGATATTGTGTATTTTACCTTGTTCCACATTTGATTAATATTTTAACTTTTCTCTTAAGATGTATGTTTCTTAGTTGGCCTCGTTTTCACTGATGTGTGTTTCTGGAAACATTTTAGAGCAGTGAAAATGGTAAGCCTTAACACGTTGATTTTCATGGAGCACTTTTCTAGTTTAAACATTGAGTACAGATGGTATTTTGATGAGTCATTATTATTATTTCTCAGTATAGTTAATGAGAAATTGAGATGTGTTCTAAACTGTTACAAATTAAATAAACTATTTAAAAAAATCTATTATCTTTTTATTTTAGAAATGTTTATTACTTATCTCAATAGTCAATCCGATATTAATTGTGAATCATTCTTCATGTTATATATATTACAACTTTGAATTGATTCTATAACAATATCATTTATCCTTATGTTTATAACAAAATTTGGATGAATATGATTTAAATTAATTACATTTTTGTACTTTAAATTTACGTATCTATAAAGATCTTGTTTTTTTGTGTAAAACTTGGCTGGTAACTTTTCTTAATTTACGATTTCCTTTTAATTTATCTACACTTTTGAACGAGAGCCAACCCAAGGAAAGAAAATAGATTATTTATCTATCTAATTATTTAAATTCTATTTATTTACACTGTGTAACATTTAAGAATGAACAATACAACTATCAAATTAAATTATATTTTATACAATATAATTTAATTACATTTGCATTGTATAATATACATTATTGAGAAAGTCAATATAAAATTAGAAATTATAAACAAATTATTATACCAAGTGCTTTACTATATAGGTATTTTTGAAGTATGATAATTTGATTATACGTACAATTTTGAATTTTAAGTTTTAATACTGTACTGCATTCACATTATAATATTATGATTAAACTACACGCAGTGACATGAAACCATTTTTATTTAAACTCAAATGGGTTTCATAACATTAAAAGTTTAGATTTTAAATTGTATTTATCAAAACATTAGGTTATTTTTTACTTTTTAATTGCATATTTGGCTATTTTTCAGATTTATCTTGTTCATAAAAAAAAATAAAAAATGTTAAACAATCTATGCAAAATCCTACTAATGACAAATATTATTTATGTTTTAACATATCTGTGTTTTAGTTTTGTACAATATAAATTATTATTGGTTTTACCTTTAGTATTTATTGAAATATACACAATTTTAGTCTCTAAAATAGGAAAAAACAAACTATAATTACTCTTAGCGTTTTTTGTTTGTAAGTATTTAATAGTGTAACCAAAAAATCAAAAAAAAATATATTATAAAAATAATTTTTTATAAACATTTTAAGCTCAAATTTGGACGAAATTAGATATTTAAATGACAAATGACCGTTAGTTATTTCGTTGTAATTTAAAAACATTTTTTGTGGGTGCTTAAAACTTTTAAAGAATATTATGATTTTTTTATACACAGGATAACATTTTCAAATGCAATGTTTTCTGCAAAAATTAATTCAACCTACTATATTATTAATAGTAAAATGAATTATTTTAATAGTATTAATAT
>JACXSJ010000130.1:75873-98302 GCA_014851325.1 Pentalonia nigronervosa | reverse complement strand
GTGTTAAGCAGGTTCCTGTGGATCTGAGAATAAAGAATAATAATATAGGCTATAAAGTAATTCAACTTAGTTTAGGTATCTTAACTAATTATAATTTAAACGGGATATCAATTAAATATTCTCAGATTTTGTTAATACAACTGTTATAATTGTAGGAAATTTTTAGTAGTAGTACAACACTGGCTAATATTTATTATGTGTATTATATATTTGTTTATTAAATATTAAATTCGTGGAAGTGTAATTACAAAGTGGAGTTATTTGTACAAATGGCAATGGACGGCTGTAGTACGGTTTAGAGGACAAGTTAAATAATAGGTACGTAAATGGTAAGAACATGTGAATTTATTTTCTTTTTTAAAACTATTGTCTATTTCAAATTTTTAATTGAATATTGTAAATTGTTCCAAGTTTGATCGTGTCTGAATAATGTCGAACGTTATTAAAAATATTAAATCATCCCGCATGACGTCACGTGTTCTAGCAATTCATAAATATCATGACTTGGGTTAATTTTTTGAATTTGTTGTTTGTTTGAACCGTTTAAAATGTTATAACCGAACGTCATATTTTTGTAATGGTTGTTTTCCGAGTTAACTTCCTCCCACACTTGCTCGGAGGGACAGAAAAAAGATAAATGTCCCAAACATTAAAATGCGGGTCAGTAACACGATACAGATGGCCTTTCCCCTGTTTTTTACATATTGTTTTTTAATCGTTTTTTTTTAATATTAATTTTTTACTTTCATATTACTCTTTAGTAAAATAATGTCATCACTCATTAGACCTACAAAACATTACTCATTAAAAAAAGATAACGAAACGCGCTTGTTTTTAGATTTTTTCAGCGCCTGTGTTACGTTTACAATTTTAGATTTTTATAGTTTCTACGGATCATTTTTTTAAAACAATTTACAAGGCGTGTAACTAACTTCAAAATCTAACTTTGAAGTTTTAATATAGGATGCAACTGTATAAGTACGAGAGAGTGTTGTACTTTGGACTTCGTGTACCTTGGTCCAATGTTAATATTTTTTTTAATAATTATCAAAAAATTAGTTTGTGGAAGGAGTTATAATCATTAGTTCCAATATATTGAAATATATTAACATATGGTACAATAAAATCACTTAACAATTAATAGGTAAAAAAAAAGGGTAACAAAAAGTTAAATTTCGCTTATCAAAATTACGATTTTTCGTTTTTTAAAATTATATGTTCAATATTTATATTTGTTGTGGAATTTCATGAGATTAGTTTTATTTTATATTAAATATTGTTTATAATTTAATGGCGTCCGTTGTTACGAATTTTTTAAATTGGTATGCATGCATATACTTTGGACCAAATGAATAATTATTTGTTTTTAAAAGATTGAACTATATTTGTTAGCATCTACCTAAGATTAAGTGGTTATGTATAATCTATACACCGAATAGCTTAGGTAATTGATGTTTTTTTATTATTTCTATGTATATTTCAATGTAAATTCCAAGATACATTATATATTGTACCTTAGATTTTATTTATGATTTAAAATTAAAAACAACTTTTATCTCAGAAGTTGATTGATTTAGGGCTTAAAAAAACCCCATTTATACCTACAATATTGTTAATATGTATTGACTTAAAATATTAATTATTAGAGCTGTTCAGCTATTAAAGAGCATTTAGTAAAAATGTCCCAAGGTCCCACTCTCCTCTTCCTATAATAAGTACTTAATGGCTTATTAATAGATATTTATACACTTAATACATTTCAAGTAAATAAACATGAGCAATCTAATCATTATATATTTAAAAACATTGAATATAATGTTATTTTAATACTTAAAAATAAAAAATAATGTATATATCCATACGTCTAT
Organism: Pentalonia nigronervosa; assembly: GCA_014851325.1. Taxonomy (NCBI): domain Eukaryota; kingdom Metazoa; phylum Arthropoda; class Insecta; order Hemiptera; family Aphididae; genus Pentalonia; species Pentalonia nigronervosa. The sequence goes on along the minus strand of JACXSJ010000130.1, from coordinate 96,434 downwards.
TGAAAACTATCCATATTTTAAAATAAATATATTTTTAGTTCGTCTAATGACATAAGACAATTTGTTTTGAAATGTTTCATAGAGGGGCTATATTTTAGCCGATAAATATTTCAGCCAATATTATTTTAGCCGATTAAAATTAGACTTGAAGTTAGACAGTTGGTAACACCCTCTGAATACGCGGATTCGTGTATATAAAATTGCCTATATTTTCCGAAAATATCTAACCTATAACCTACATTTTTTTTTTACAAACATCGTAAAGTATTTCCAAAAAAAGTGTAGTTGCTTCCTACGCTTGCCGGCTCTGCCCCCCTCCCCACCGGGGGCTTAAAAAAGAACCTGGTGGTGGGGAGACCCCTTAGTGGTCTAGGGGGGGGAAGTTAGTGCAAATGCATCCTTGAACTGCTGACACAACGTATAACCCAACACGTGACCTACCCTCCGTTGGCTTCCCCCCTGTGTGGCCACTCGCACTACTCTGGGGTCAAAATATTTGTCGACTAAAATACAGTTCTGTTATTATACTTTTCCAATCAATTATTTTTCGTCTAAAATATTTTTCGGCTGGAATTGGACGGATTGGTTGAATTATTTTCGGCTATTTTACGCGCTCTCGTTTCATATTATATCGCAGAGACTTGGTTATATTAATATGGTTGGTGAACAGAGAACAAATGTATGTGTTTTTTTAAACAATTAAAAACGACTATTAAAAACTTAATATTTACTGTGTTGAAAAAAAAATGTTTTATTTTTTTAAATGTAGCGTTTTTATATTCATATTATATTTATAACACGTGTGCATTTTATTGGCACTATGTTCATAAATTAACGATAACTCGGCTTAATAATGTTTAAAGTAGTACAATTTAATGACTCGCTATATTTGTATCTATTAAATAGTAAATTTCGTAAAAGTTTTTATATGTATATTTTAGCATGCATTACTATTTTTATGATTATATATTATATATTTTAGCTTTAAAATCAATCTCGCCATGAAAACTAGTGTTTAACTTGTGACATTATTTAAATTGCGTAAGCGTCCAGAAACGAATCTATGTAATATTTAGAATGCTAAAAATTACCATAATAATAAAAACTCAAAATAAGGTTTTTAAATGAACACCCAATATGTTTATGGTTTTATAGGTAATGGTTTTTTTTATCACATATAAACAATATTAAACATTTATTTTAATTATGCAGTATAAGTTGTACATACCTAGCAATTTATTCCTTCTAATAGTCCTACGAATTAGAAATCGCTAACATTTTAAGTATAAACCTTGTGGATATTAGCTAATTCATATTATCAATATTTAATTTAATTTTTGAACGTCTAAAATAAATTAAATTATTATTTTGTAGCAGTAGTATGATAATAATCATAAATTTTTTGATCGTACTTGTATATAATTTGGCATAGTAGAAAATAATACTTTAAACTTTAATAATTATACTTTGGTTTTACCTAACTCAACTCTAAGTCAATTATCTGTGTAGACCATAATATCTTAAGTACACTTGAGTAATTTAGTATTTAAATAATGATCTATGGTTTTGAACACATCGGCCGTGTCGCCTAGACGTCGACCTTCGTCATATTGTATGTTTGGTATCATGATGATATTATATATCAGGGGTGGCCAACATGAATATGTTTACGAACCACATGGATAAATACAATGACATCAAAAGATAAAATGTTTATTTATACATATTATAAAAAAAAAAGTTTATAATAATCATCATCATAAATCATAATGGTGACAGATTCTCGACGTACAATTCTTAATTAAGGCCGAAGGCAGCTCTACATTTTTGTTATCTCCATGCATCGATCCGACTTATTTTTACGTTATGGAAAAAAATTGTACAACGAGTATTTAACACTAACTGATTTTCTGTAAAATATGAGATATTTAGATTTATTTAAATTTAATCTGTACTTCACGTTCCTGCATTCAAATTTCAATACTTGGGTTAAATATATTTCTACGAAATTTTTAACTGGATGTTTTCCAATTTGCAGAAATATAATAAACCTAAATATTAAAATTTGAATGTATAAAAAGTATAGATTATATAGATTAAACTAAGATGAATCAAAATTTCTTACTTAAAAAAAATCAGTTTGTATTAAGTGTTTTTAAACAGCTTTTTTCTATAACGCATAAGACAGAGCGGTGCGCAGGATGGACAAAAATCTCGAGTAATCTTTCGCTTTAAAATGCTGTTGTGTAGTATTCGTACTTACTTGTTTTAACTTAAATAAAATGATTCACCTTTGTCGAATAAAATATAATGTTATATTATTGGCAATGTAATTATGAACGAAACTAAATATTATAATATTATTAATAATAACTTATTATGTTAAAATTATTGTTAATAGATGATTACTGATTAGTTTTTTTTTTTATAATTTTTAAACACTAATTTTATAATTCATTCAAAAGTAGTTTTTAGTCATTAGTTTTCCTTATATTCAAAATTAAACCTAATAATTGAATGTATATCACGCCTGCAGTGTTCAATTAAATCTGTAATTTGTATTCAATTATTTTTGAAGATGGCCAAAGAGACGGTTTAGCTTTATGAATTGCGTCTTAATTAATCTACGGTTATGTTGTAAATAGATTAAAACAGATTATTTTGATTGCACTAATTTTCTTAAAAGCTTAAAAAAGTATAAGTGTTTTCATTTTTTATCCTTCAATAGGCATCATACTAAAGGCACATAATCATTAAAATTTAATTAATGAATTGTTGCATTAGTAATGTAGAGTAAAGTAGTAATAGTTCCGTTGTTAAAAATAGATTTCGATTTTGACTTCAAATTTTAGGCTTAATTTACGAGAAAGTATTTCTAAATCATTTCCATATCTTTAAACTATGTAATTAAATATTATTATTTGTTTTTACAGATTTATTTATATGTGAAATTAAATATAAATCTATCCAACACAAATATCTTAACCACTTTTGCTAGTTAGTTTCCATAGGTATTTATTAATCTCAAAAAAAATTTAAACAAGAATTTTAAACGTGTTACACAACCAATGTGAATTGATTGTATGATTATACATAATACTTATCTTAATACTTAGATAATAGTTGATACTAATATCTGCTGTACATGCTTTGAAGTACACAATTATAATTTGCGGTTATGCTAAGTAATATAATTTCGAACCGATCGATATGAAAAAGGTTTATAACCGAGGTACAATATTAGTTTTGCTGGCTCAAATGAAAACTTTTTAAATTTGGCGGATACAAGTTGGGAACAAAAATGTTTTTTTTTTTTTTTTTGGCGGAACCAAATAGGCCCCATATGTATTATAATATAAAAGAACAATGCAAAGCAAATACATAAAAGTTGCTGCTGCTGTTGCTGCCAATTTGCCATCATCCATTTCACAAAAAACCGGGTTTTGTAAGTACACAGCATGCGGTAAACACTTGTATTATTTTCCAGCCGATACCGAAAAATCCATCCATCGGTAAAGGTGTATACATTTTATTGACATCCCAACGTTGTTCTCTTATATACCGACCACTTATATGTTTATATTTATATAGTGTATTCTGTCCGGAAAAATCGTGCGAATAAGGAAAGGTATTCTCGCGTCATCGTCCTCTGCGTGTGTGATGTACGGGATGTGTTGGGTCGAAAAGGTGGGATTGGAGGGTGGGTTTGAATAACTGAGAGGAAGCCTTTACAACAATAACCACTTAGCTAGACGGGTTTATGCCAATAGCTGGTTTTTGTTTATTGAAAAGCTTCCGAGGAAAAGGGGTCGAGGCACATAAGCGATGTATATTGCTAACGGCTAGCGTGGTTTTGGGGCCACACACACTAGAAAATAAAAACCTTTTGGAGAGTAAAAATGGAGATATTGAGAGAGAGAGAGAGAGAGAGAGAGAGCACCGCGGTGACCGAAAATATTTATCGCCGAGCTCGTTTAATCACGATGCCGCCGCAGCTCGAGGTTATCCAAATAATTGGTTTTCGGTTATGAAAACAACAGATGCGAGGAGAATAATATGTGATGGGACGTGATGCGTCTCTAGGGACTCCGTGTACATTCGCGCCGTGGCGTTTGCCCTTTTCGGTCCGAGTGCGTCCGTTCACGAATACAATAATATACCATATTATATATATATATAATATTCAGTGTGTGTGTGTGTATACTATCGTATGGAGATAATTTAAAAGTCATTTATATTATTTTTGTTTCCGGCTTGTGAAACCGAATACGTTCGTCGAACAATGCTAGAGGAGCCAGCTGTATAATCGCCGTTAATATTGTACGCCTATATTTATGTCGTCTGGGTTCGAGAATTTGATTATCGCTCGTGTTTTTGATATTACTAGCCGAACCTTCTTCCCCCAACACTGGTCTGCCATTTGAAAAACCCAGTAAGAATTTATAATCCAACGCGCGTTATTAGAATCTGTCATAAATTTGTTTATGTACAACGAGACCTTCCCTGAATTTGTGCTCCGTTCTGGCCCCCTTATGAGTATAAGCTCTTGACTATTGCGGTCGATTCGCGAGTATCAAACGAGGAGATTGGTTAGGGATATGACGGCGATAAAATATGATAATGGCTTTGTGTACAACACCGCGTAGTCGGGCGGATATGACGTGGGGAGGTGCCTGCATATTGTTTTATAAGTCTTCTGTTACTGAACTTCTTATAACTACTGTAATAAGAGTATAACGAAATTCAACAGCGTGTTGTTCTCTCCACGCACCCACCCTCAACGCTGTGGCGTTTCGTCTTGAACTGTGTACTCGGGGAAAGACAATAATAATAATATCAACGATTATAACGGCACAACGACTCAGCACACATAATAATGATGGGAGAACCGTTGACAACGACGGGTCGTCTCCTCCGTGTAATAAACCGAAATAATATATTGTATAGATAGGAGTGCAAGAATATAATACGTAATAATATATCTTACAGTTGTGTATGTACACATAATACTATATTATTATTATTGCAGTAATGGGCCAGTGCCGCGATCATTCGCTCGTGTTTAATATAAATCATTTGGTGGCCATTATTCCTCGGTATCTTTTCGGATTCGCGAATCGTAGACGCGATATACGTGCGCATATATATATATATATATATTGTACGCACGCATAGTATATTATACGTATCTAAGTATACAATGATAAATCATACGCGCGCTTTTCCGACGCGATAAAATTGCATAGCGTTTTTCATAGAGGTCTCTTTGCGGGTTTCGACGGTCCTAACTGATCGTTTGTCGTTTATGCGTTTTGTCTGACCGTGTTTTAGTATGCACGATCGCGACGATAACAATATTGAGAGTTCATGTACAAAATCATCGTTGCAGTAGTGGGGGGGAGTTATTAAATTCGAACACGTCACCCGATTTGACGATTTAAAGTATTATGATAGCTATGCCGATTGTTGTTTTTCCTTAAGGACACCGATAACATTGTATTTTTTTCACCACTATGAAAACTATTAATTATTCGATCAGTATTATGAGAGAAGGTATAACGATTTATTAATTTTTTCATGTTCCGTGTTGCAGAAAGAAAACTGTTCATCGGAATGCTGTCGAAAAAAATATCCGAGCCCGACATCAGGCTGATGTTCGAACCTTTTGGAGCAATCGAAGAGTGTTCGGTGCTCCGGGACCCGAATGGCGTTAGCAAAGGTAAAATATTTCGTTTGAAAAAAATACGCCTCTACCTAGGTATATAATATTATGTTTGAAAAAAAAAATAATGTAACCGTAGCAATTTAGCGAAACGGTATGTGGCTGCGCACGCTGTGCAACATTTATATTATATTTTTTAATTTATAAAAAACACGTGTTGTTTGCGTATGTAACCATTTGACACTTTTAACTTATTATAATTGGTATAGTGTGTACACAAATTATAATACTTTGATAGAGTTTGCAGCTATCGATCGAGTTTTTTTCTGTTGCCATACTTCTTTGTTTTTCGAATATGACGTGTGGGATAATGATATGACTTGTTCTATTTTACAAATATTTATTAGTTTCGCGTGGATAATATTATGTGACCCATCGTGGTGCAGTAAAATGCCCATAAAATATAGTTGGTGTTCGCATATTGTAGAGTGATAAAGGTTCTTGTTTTTTCATCATATAATATCGACCATATCGTGTAATAACTAATGTAAGTGTATAACAAAGTCGTCGTCGGGGTTTGTGTTCGTTGTAATAAAATGAATTAATATCTTTTTAGATTGCGCCAAGGACAGATTTTTGGCTTTTAAGCCACTATAGTTATATGATTTCCTACAGTATACTTATTCTAAGTGCTCTATCGGAGTCGTCAGCTTAACACTGTTATGAAAAATATTATCATATTATTCGATCGTTCAAAAAGCTGTAACTGCTGTAACATAACACTTCATGTATATTATATACCATTACTGATGCATACTCCACTCAAATTAGACTTCTTTTGCAAATATAATATTTTATTATATTGTAATATGCTTATTTATTTTGTAATAAAATAAACGAAATATTTTAAATGTTTTACGTACCTAATATAATTTTAAAATATACTAACTATTCATTATTTTAAATTTAATACTTTTCATTTTATAAAATTGGATTTTTGCTTTAAATTCTTATTTTAGATTTAGAATAGGGTGAGAATTTTATTGGATTTACAATGACAGTGACATTTTTGTTTTTGTTTTCACAATGTTATCACTTTCGTATAAAATGTAAGTGCCAAAAGTTTCATATACCCATGTAGATTGGGAATTGGACACATATGCTACCACTAGTATTAGGTTATTTCGGAAATTTTCCTGTTTTTTTTTTTAGAAAATGGCAAAAAGCTATCGCAAATCGAGCTTCGGAAACCCAGTGGGAGATTCCCGTTAGGTTCCCACTAAGGAACTAAACTTTTTGTATTATTTACAACTTTTTGAATATCCTAGACACTAGACAACCAATTTTTGTTTTAGTATCTTATAGATGTTGTATTATATTATTATAAAAAAAAATTTCAATGTCTTTACAATAATTTAATCCAGTGTTTTTAGTGGTCAAACCCATCTCTACTATCAGTATTTGTTTTATTAATTATGTATTTATTTTTACTTTGTTTTTTATTTCACTATTTACTGAGTGCTTAAACCCATTAGTACTGTTTTAGTAGACTTATAATCAAAGGAGCAACTAGACAAATGTAAACTAAAAACAATTGATTAAATAATATGGGAATGATGTAAATACTTAATCATCAAATTTCATATTTTATAATTATTTTAGTCATCAGGTACTTAACTAGTTAATCATTATTCATTAACTCAAATAGTTAAGCATTGACAGTAGTATTGCATTATGTATTAACACATATATTATGTGTATGTGACGCTTTTTGAAAATTTATGTTTTTCTACACAACTTTTTACTTTTTTTCCAACTCGCAGACCACGAATATCGCGTCAGTTTAAAATGAGCTATTCGATATTCAGTTCAGGTTTTTTTTTCCGAAAGAAACTTTTAAAAATTGTTGGATTTTTTCAAATGTTTCTATGTGGGGGGGGGGTATACAGTTTATGAACTGTGTGTGTTCTTTAATATGACGAGATATATAATATTTTGCTAGAAATAATCTTCTCTTGCATAAAAAAAAAAAACTTGAACGATTTCTTCGATTTTTCTTAGGTGTTTCCTGGGTATTACTAAAAATAAATTGTTATGTTTAAGGGTTTAAAAATAAAATATACATAGACAACGAAATACCGTTATTTCTACACACACACTGAGAATCGTATACGGTTATTATAGAGACTCGCGTTGGTTTCCATAATGAAATAATACATTAAATGTATTTATTAATAAAACAAAAAAACTCCCTTTAACATCATATTATTCAATAGTATACAATGAGTTTGTTTACTGTATGCTAGTACCAGTGCATACAACTGGGGTATAACACGGCTACCAGACGACATACCAGTCCCGGCACCTGTTGATGAACTAGTTTTGATGCATAATCGGTAATTCCGGTGTTGCAGGTTGTGCATTCGTCACGTACACGACCAAACAGAACGCTATCGCGGCCATCAAGGGTATGCATCATTCGCAGACCATGGAGGGCTGCACGTGTCCGCTGGTGGTCAAGTTCGCCGACACCCAAAAGGAAAAGGACCAGAAACGCATGCAGCAGATGCAGGCGAACCTGTGGGGCCTTGCAGCGACCGGAGGCAATACCGTGCCCACCGCCCAGTACTTGGCTCTCGGCGTGCTGGCCAATCAGCAGATGAACGTAATTATTATTTGTGATACGATTAGTCGCGTCCGTTTTTCGTCGTCCACGAAACTACCTTATCGTATGCTCGCCAGTGGAAGGAAAGTGCGGTGGCTAAAGGGGAGCGAAACTCGAAACGTTTTAGAATATTGCTTTGGCTTTCGATACTTTTTTTATTTATAAACTTTTTTCTTTGCCGGTGTTACATTCTATCGTCTTAGACACGCGCTTTCGTATAAGGGAGGATAGACCTCCGCAAACTCTATAATATCGTCTCATTCGGTGACTGTGTACATACCGTTGTCGATGTCGACTTCGTCGCATTACGCCGTGTACAACTTGTGTTTATGAGAGATTTTATATAGTTTTACACTTCAATTACTTTTAAATAAGTCGCTTGATATCGTATTCCAAATGCTGCACACTGTACAACACGCACGCTATACATGCGATGTCGCGTCGTTGCGGTTAATGTGCGCGCGCATACTGTTCAAACTTAAAACATACCAACCCGTGAGGTTCCTCTTGTACACCTCGACTGCGGCTTAATCTCCGCCTGAGCACACGGATAGTTAAAAGTTATTCGCATCCCGCGCGTCAGTGTTAACTGTTGACGTGTTTCGAAGCGAATTCCAGATTTCCCCGTGCATTACACCCCAGGGGGATAATGACACTTATATTATTATCGATTATTACAGAAGAGTGCTAAAACGGTTTGCGAATAATAACACCTTTACCTTTTTAGCCCGTTCCTTATATTATAATATGTTGTTTATTGTGCGTATAAACGCGCTGCAAATATCGTTATCGTGCAAAATCTCGTTACGTCCGTGTATATATACTAACACACGGTGCATTTTGCCGGCGTTGATTGCAAAATCCGCTCACAGCACTACGGCGTTCGACCAAATCCTCCTCCTCTTGCCTAATCGTTTTCTAATTAAACTTATAAACTGTTCTGCTGTGCGCCGTGTTTATGCGTGTTTTATGAAGTTAGTATTGAAACTAACCCCTTGCAGAATGCTCCCGTGGGTGTAAATGGCAATGTAATAAACTTGGTGATTCGGAGTGACTCCGCGAAAACTTTGACCGTAAAAGTATTTTGCTTGTTCGGGTAATTCGCTAAAATAATTTCGTCCGTTTTATAAACGCTCCAAATCGTCATGTCTCCCAACGGATGATAACGAGTTAGTCGTTACACGTCTGTACAAAACTCATCGGTGCGTATAGATTATTTACTTTGTAACTAATTTACGGTGTTATTTAAAAAAAAACAATCTTTACTCACCATTTAGTTGACGGTGAAATCAGAACTTCCTTATTTCTGAACGTTTTCGTCGAATTTTATTTTTGCCCGATAAGTTAACATGTACGAAAAACTCCACGGCGTGATATATTTGATGCATACATATGGCGTATAAATATGTTGTCATATATTTTATGCATATAATAATATAATATTTATATGTCGTACTTACAATGTAATGTGATGTTTGTGTGTAACAAATTGTATATATATATACTTAGTATTATATTTATCATATGGTTTACTATTCTGAAATTGGTTTTTGGTTCGTTTCGAACAACTACTTTAATTTCAAATTAAAAACCCATTTGATAGGCAGTAGCAGTGTTATAATACGTATGTGTGATGTGGCTTGGAAGAAGGTGGATGACAGTGGCTCGTAGAATTCGCAATGGAGGGAGGAAGCCTGTAGGCGACAAAGTTTAGGTTGCAAAGCGTTTTTACGACGTTAATCGTTTAACATATTTTCTGTCTCCGGGTAAAACGATTGGATTATTATATATAGGTATATTATAATATGATACGAATATATTGCGCTTACTTTCGAAACTCGAATTTTATTGATTTTTTTTTTACCGCAGTCGCGTTTTCCACTAAATTACATTTCAACGCCCTTTCCGCGTTTCAGACGAATCGTTCCGACCCGAAGACGACCGATAAATGTGTGGATTCCGGGACCCTTTTCTTTGCGGTACCAGTCATAATAATATATAACATGTCGTTCTATCATTAATCTAAATATTTTAGTATCGCGTCGCTTATTAATATTGTCGTCTTTGAACGTATACCAATTACGCGTTAGCGCGGTTTTATTAATTGTCTTCTCGGTGACGTTAGAAAATTTAAATCAAATCCACACGGCGAAGGTGCTCTTTCCTTCCATTGTCATACTTAACGTTATAGATACCTACGCTATTTTTATGTTATTGTTAAAATTGAAAAAAACCATTTTCTTTAGTTCTATGTAATAAAAGTATAGATACACAACAGATCCAATCAGCACCAGTCGTTTATATCGTTGTGTAATATTTCTAAAATCACGTTATTAATACGTGATTCGTGCGGCGATATGTGCTGGTCGTTGTCTGGAAATGGCAACATTTTATACGCTGTTTGCATACAGCATTTTCAATTTTTAACCGGCATTTTTTCTTATTCGTTTACTTGAAAACAAATACGGGAAATAAAAAAAAGACATCATAATAATGTCGTGCGAGTAGCGTAGGATTTTTATCACCGCGATTTTCGGTAAACACTTTCGGAGAGACGGCTTCGGTTCTCCTTCTTCCCTCCATTCACAAAATAATTTCAAATAGAGCTCGCTGCGCAACTGCGTTACTGTAGTGGCAGTTTCGCCGATCTGTGATGTGTTGTCTGTTACCGTATTATAATTGTGCGTAACGATTCCGTTTTTTATGATTTCGCAGAATGACACGAATTCGCTGTCGTCGCAAGTGCTCCAGCAGATCCAGCTGAACGCTGCTGCTGCTGCCGTGGCGGCCAATAATAACAACAACCATCAGCTGAACAATCTGCTTTTGTCCAGCAACACAGGTGCGTTTTCCTTCTGTATTAATTGTCGTCAGTACGCATAAACGTCACGATATGAAACCGAATTACCGGTATATTGTGATGCGGTAAGAGTATATAATATATATTACTAATCATAATAATGCGTATTTTTCCAAAAAAATCGCAGCCGCAATAATTTTTGTAGAGAAAAAAAATTGCGACACGTATAGGATTTTGTGTTTTTGATTTTTACTAGTCTTTTTACCGTTTTATATAAATTTTGCTAAAATTACACAACAGTGCGTCTTGATATTCGTTTCCGGTACCTAATTATTGTTTCTTATCAGTCGTGACGCATATATATATATGACTATTGCACGTTTGAATACATATTTAAATACGAATATGATTCGTCGTGTTCGTGCATACAAATGTAAAACATAATAACTTAGATTGTAAATTTGTATACACCGGCGGTCTCTCATTGAACACACCCAAAGCAGATAATTTAAAAAAAGTTATACAAAGCAAAAAGGACATCAGAATTTATCGCTGTAATTCGTTACTAATGGTCAATGCCGTTTCGATACATAAACGACAATCATGCTATAGCCGTCGAAGTGCAATAAATGTACCGAAAACAAATTTATATTATGCTCTTGAGCATTCCACTTATTAGTTCAAAAAAGTTTTAAAAATATTTTTTAATTTTAAGTCAAAAACAACAAAAAACATTTTTAAAAATAATATTTTTACTATTTTTATTGGAATTACTTTTTGAATCTTATTTCTCTATTAGAGCATGTTTTTTTAATTCTATTTTCCTAAACAGAATATTTTTTGGAGTAGTTATTCCGATACATAAAATCGAATTTTGGATGAGTAGTTTATGAGTTTTAAGTTTTTTAGATGAGCGGAGTGGCATGCAGGAATCCCGCAGAATGTTTGTCCACTACTCCATACATCTAAAATTTATATACTTAGAAGTTTTAAACTATAACTAATAAACTACTTGTTCGGAATTAGGTTTTTATAGATCGAAATACTTAAAATAATATTCTGCTTAAGTATTATAATATAAAAAATGTATATTTTTATCAAAAAAGTAAAAAACTAGAGTAAAAAGAGTATTAAACAATAACAATAAAAAATAGTTAAAATTATTATTTTTCCATAAATGTTGTTTTGTAACGACTTAAAATTATGAAATAGATATATTTTCGAAAATGTTTTTTGAAATAAAGGGTATTTACGTTGAATGAATAACCCCGTAAATATATTTATTTTTTATGTCACGTTCATTTATCCGATGGCATGTTTGTTGAAAATATAATTTATTATGTTGTCGAATGTATGTCAATATTTTAAAATAATATAACACAAAGTTTTAAGTACTTTTAACATTATATTCAAAATGCTACCTTATCTGTATACATAACGTTGGACGAACGTTTAATCCTTGAAATATGTTTCGAAGTGAATTCACTTAAATATACTTATTCATTATTTCTATAATATACGATATTATATTTATTATTAATAATAATAATATTATATTTATTTATTATTGCTCAATAAACAGTCGGTGGTGGTGTAGTTATTCTATTCGCCGCTTTTCTATACTTATAGAATAATTATTGTACTACTGTACAACGGGCTTTTTGATTATTATTATTTTTGTTATAAAATATCATTAATTTCGTGTGACCCAATATTCAGGTGCACTCAAATCCCCGTATCATGTCCAGACGTCCCATTACCATCCCACACATGTAGATACCGTGTCACCTCGGCGTTTAGATTACACCGATCCTTTCTATACAGGCTACCAGAGTTTGTCCGCGTCGCCGCCGAGTCTGGGAGACCTGAACCCCGGAAACTTGCAGAACTTATCGACGCTGGCCAATTTGTCCGTCGGAAACCCTAGTGAGTATAATTAAATTATATTATTTTTATCGTGTAATGTTTGTATATCATAATATTGCTGTGTGCGAAACGTTTGTGTTTACGCCGTTATTATAACATAATGTACATCATAATCGTCCGTGCCGTATAACAATCGTTAGAGCTGAAATATTAATAATACAAGCAACAGTTATGATTATTATAGTTGTATGATAATTATTTTTTTTGCTATTCAATTAGATATCGTAAATGCCGTTTTAAATGCAGCATTTGAAATCGAAACGATAATTTATTTTTGTTATTGTTTGTTATTTCATTATTTTTTGTTAATTACCATTACAATTTCTATTTAGACGTCAAGTGAATTATTGTTAAGTTATGATAGTAGTTAGTATACATATATTTCTGGTTAAATTTTACTTAAAGGCCAAATGCTTTTCTAACCAAGAACCAGTTAATAACACTATTTACTATTGCTGGGCTCTTGCAGGTTGGCGAAACTCTGTATATATTTGTATTACACTATTTACAATTAAAATAATTTTGGTTTGGTATGCTACATGGTACATTGCAATTAAAACTGAAAGTTTTTATTACATTGATATAACTGGTGAGGAATTTTAAATTTAAATAAACAATTGTATTGTTGTACGAGTACAATAAAAATGGAATACCGAGACTGATGATGTACTCAGTATAGGTAAGCATCGAGCATGTTTAACGCACACAAAGTAAAATAAATTGTATACAATTAGTGAAATAATTTTTATTTTATTTGTGCGTTCAAACGAGAAGTTTAAATTTATTTTAATTTCAATTTCGGATGACATGGCGTTAGAACTTTCTGTACCTACCTTTTTTTTATACACGGAATTAATTTTGCTCGTTTACCTGCAAGGCAACAAACAGTTAGGATTTTATTTTTCTTCCTTTTCGCCCACAGTAACCCTTTTTTTTTAACGAGCCGACTTTTAAGCATTTCACATTTTCTGTTCAACCGACTGGTGCGGTGTTTCTTATAAATGCTTGTCACTGCCGTGATGCGCTTCTAATAATAATGTATACCGAATTCCAAGTGCGGCAGCCACGTGACGCTGCTGCACGCCTATTATAATGTATGTGCTGACTGCATTTTAACCGTTGCCCTTACTATTTTTGAATAAGAGCCAAGAAAAAAACTTGGAAACCAGTAGTTTTTTTTTCACACATCAGCTTTTTAAGACGTTTGATGCAGGCAATCTTAAACAAAGGTCTAAAATATTAGGAAAATGAAAATTTACAATTAAAATACACTATTCGAGTTCATTAAATGTGTGGCCAGTATACCATTATTGGTTGTTTTATTATGTGATACAATAGAAAAATTACTTAACCTTGTGTGAATTGGAATTACTGTCATTATTTTCCGACACGAGATGAACGACATCTTTATCTGCGCGCAACAGCTGAACTGTTATTTCGCCAACACTAATACTTGTAGCATCATCTATACAAATGTAAACATAATCCTGGTTTTAAAGAATTAATGACTCGTCGACAGTCAAAGATACCGGCTTAAATCCAGAAAAATCTTCATTGGCATAACCTAACCAATACAAAACTCACCAGAAAAATAAAGAACTAACAGATAGGAAGAAAATACAAAACACCGCGAGGTAAATAAAATAAGAACGGTCTAAAACGAAGTGCTGGAAATTGGGGAGGGGAATGGAAGGCATTATACAGCTTAAGAACAGGTGTCGCACAATGAAAAAACTACACTTATAAAGTGGAATATAAGGAATAAGAGAAACTACCAACTGCAGCAAGTACGATGAAACACAATGGACTATCTACTACGATGTCTTCTAACTAGAGGAACCTTTTGACAAGAACTTCCACCTGACCAACGACAAAACAGCAGCAGTTGCTGATGATGATGCGTAGATCTGAACAACACAGTTGATAAAGTCGAAGATATGAATATAAAAATGAAAATCTATCAATCTGATCAGATGATCATCCATCTCGGGCGAGAATTGGGTAGTGTCTCCTTGCACTCATGTCCACCGCATGGCATCTGGCGAAACGATTATTTTGTTGAAAACAACTGAATGTGTCTGTGGTTTTTTAATTGCATTGTAGTGTTGTATATCATACAACCGCGGTCGCGCGTATCGATCTATTATTATTGTTGTTATTATTACTATTACTGCAACTCCGTGGTGGCACTAGGCTGTGAATTTATTGAACAAAAATATTATTAAACACTCGACATTTTGCAAAATGTATAAATTAAATAAATTTACATACATTGAATTTACATGCTTTGATATGTACAAATAAATAATAAAATAATATGCATAAAATAACATACCGTTATTAAAAATATAAAATAACATCTTTCCGTCTGATAATTGCAATTTCTATCTAATGTTATCCAGTAAACAAAATTGAGTAAACTTTAGAGTTTCAAAATATTACAATTTGAAAAATACCCATAACTATTCTAAAAATAAAAAGTTGTAAAAACCAAAATACAAACTCAGATATTGTTTTCACATTTAAGTTTGATCAATATGTCAGTTCACTCTTATTGAAAAAAAATTGGTTCTGCTGAATGCACATTTTCTATGGATTACGTGAGTAAATAAGATATATTGGTTATCCATGAGCCATCGTCCTATGATCAAAATGCTTTCGAATTTATTTATGAAGGGAATATTTAAAACAGCTGTAAAAAATAACTTACTAGCGACCTATGTCAAAATGTATAACTAATTTTATATTATTTTATACTTACCTACATAATAGTTATATTGTATAGTATATTTATAATAATATAATATATATTTATATTTTATAATCTTAGATTTACAGTTCATTATGATATTACTGTTTTGAGCGCTACACGTTAAATTTTGTTATTAGTTTCATGTTACCTTATCAAATACTACCAGATAACCCATATATTTTAAATCGTGTTCGTAAGACAGACAATACGTGTGGGCAGGCCGGCCTAATCTATCTCCACATATTTTGGCCCCCTATGGCAAATGTTTTTGGGGCCCAAACAAAACTTCTAATCCAATAAGAAAATACGGTTGTACCGTTACAAGCAATACAGGTTTCCCATACATGATATTTTGCAATCAATTATTATTCCGAAGCTTAAAATATTAAAATGACTAAATTTATATATAATTATTATAAAATATTAAACAAGTATATCTATCAGAATATCAAAAATTTCAAATTTATTTCAATAAGCCCTTAAAATAGCAGAGTCCTTTTACTCCAGGTCTAACCGCTCCCATTATAGAGGCCCTTAGGGCGGGTATACTTTTTACTCTTAAGGAAATGGTCTACGATTTTTACTTGATAGGATCAATAAGTAAAATAAAATAGAGTAATCGATTTTACCTGATACAACAATAATATAAATAATTTACACTGGTTAACACAAAAATGTTAAATCTTATTTTATTTTTTAAAATTATTATTATTATTATAACTAATGGATGGCTACACAAAAATAACAAAATATGCAATAAAAACATTAAAAAAAAAAAATGGTTATTTGCACTAACGTCTAAAATATGCAAAATTAATTTCTGTATTTAGTATGATAACTAATCGCTTTAATTACATTTTTATCTCACTTATTTTGAAATCTGAATGTATTTCATCCATATGCAAAGTCGTTAAATTTACAGTCCTGGTGTGTGCCATAACGTGTCTGCTGTAATAACCGGAGAAGCGCACTATCAAAATTATAATACAAACGATAATAATAATAATTATAGTATTCGAACCGGAAGTAGTTTTCCTTGTACAGCTCGTGGCCGATTGGCAGTCTCTTTGTGTCGTCGCTGTCTACCGAATTATATTTATTATTCAAATATGACATAACGGCGCCCTTTTTTGCCCCTTGGCTTCCGTTAATTATAATTATTATTCATGATCGGCAGGCAGCAGGTAACGAACGCGTTGGTAGTACCACTTGGTATATGTTTTTCATAAAACTACGTTCTAATGTTTTTATGTAATGTTATATTGTGGTGTTTCTTATTGTTTGTTTTATCATAATCATTTTTTATTTTCCAGTAGTCAATTCTGTAAACATGCAGAATCTAGTCACATTGGCCGCGATGGGAGCAAATTCCGTCTCGCCTACAGGTAAACCACCATCAATAAATTGTATATTATCTTATGAAATTCTTTTAAGGGCTTTCTCGATCACATAACCACTGTACAATTAAATTTGATCACTTGTTGGTGGGTGAAACGGACACAAATCAATTGACCGTGCTGGCCAGTTTTATTTTTTTTTTTTTAGGTTTTTATCGTTATCACAAATATTGAATTTACGAAATTTTGACATTAGAAGAAACTTCGACGTATTATTCATAATACTGATTTTGTAATAGGAAAGTGGCCGATGAAACATTTCATATCAATTTTGCTAATTATTATTAACTAATATAAAAATATAATAGTCTGAAATTGCGAGATTTTTAAATGTTATTTTTTTGAATACTAGATATATAATAAAACGATGAACAGCAATTATTCTGATGCATATATATATATAATCATATCGAATTATACTAATAATTTATATTTTTTAAATATTAAGTCAAAATTATGTCATGCAAAACTACAAAAAGATAAAAAAATAATACATTTTTAAGTACAAAACAATTATATAACTTCACAATATTATTTTAAGTATGACATTGACTTCAACAATTGGTAAAATTAAATGTAATTAGTAAAAAAAAAAATAAAAAAAGTCAGGAAGACCTGTCAACTCAGCTGAATGTTGTTCAAAATATTAACGACGCGTGTAGTTAAATTTTTAACGAGCTCAGTCGTTGCATAAAATAATATTTAATACATTACTGTGAACAAAAATTAGTTACAATAGATTTATATATGTGTTATATGTCAGTCGATCGAAATCATACTCCATGTTTTAATTAATTAGAAATGTAATTTTGCATTGGAGCTTTTCCTCAAAAGTTTTGAATGTCGTCTGTAAGTTATGGAAGTACAAAGTTAGGAGAGGAAAATGAAATAATAACTGGTACACAATATGCGTACAATGTTTAAAAATGTTTTCAATGTGCCGTCACCTTTTATATTTTATAGTATTGCTGTGGAACCCACGACCACCGTTTTAGTTTTTAAACACAATTTTTATATACACGCCTTTTGCAATACACGTTAAGTCTTCTGCTCGAGTAGTACTATACAGTGACGAATATATATTTGAAATAAATTTTTTTGTAACATGTGTCATATTACTTACCCAATTTATTAGTATATTAAAAGTGTTGGCACTTTAACCGGTCGAGAAAGCTGTGTTATTATAACGAAGTATATTATATTATATGATTGTATAAGATATCCATGCAAATTAATTTTAAACATCAAATCTCAAGAAACATTAATTAAATCAAATCATGTTTATTATTTTAGGGTCCAGTTCGTCTAGCCTAAGTAGTTCAGGTTGGTTTATTTTACAGGATTTTATGTCGATTCATATACTATTTTTTTTTTTTTTTATTGAAATTATCTTCGGTCACTTGTTTTATGTGTCTGTATTTGTTGTTTTGTATCCTGATTATTTCTAATTTAATTTTGCTTAATGTAATGCATTTGCATGATTTTATTTTTATTTGGTGTAACAATAATTAATATGTTTTTGCCTTAAATATTCGATTATTATTTATTTTTAGATTTTTTCATAGAAATACTTTTTTTACAACCACCCATTCGTTATTTATCTTTTGGTTAAAAAAATGAACTCAACAAAATTATTGAATCAATCAATATCTATATTTTTATTTTTCCATTCGAATTAGTCTACATTTAAAAAGGTCGATAAATGAAGGTTAATATGTATCTTTATTATATATTATGATCTAATCATAATATATATTACAGTATCTATAGTGTATTAATATAATTGTTTTTTTTTTTTTTAAATAATTTGTTTAAACACTTGAATTTTAAATGAGAGTGTAATAATTTAATATATTGTATTATACTTTGGTGGTAGATTGTTATTTTTATTAATTATAAGTTTATAACTTATAAACTAAGTATGACTTATTAATATAAATTAATAATCAATCATACGATTGATAATTTTATTGTTTTAGATATAAAACGTTGTTGCATCATTTTAAAAATCCATTATAAAATAAAATAGAATATATTTAAATTTCAGTAAAAAAAAATAATTTTGTGCTAGACTTGATAGGATAACTTGACCTAATTTGACAAGGTTATTTTTAATTTGTGTTAACTAGTTAACTTAGATTAACATAACAATTTTTTTCTTAATTTAAAGTTTATATATTGTATATTTTAACAAACACTTTATTTGAAATTAACCATAACTTTTTAAAATATGCGCCCAAAGTCTATCCCTGCAAATATTAATATTTTAAGTACCCAGAAATGATGTATGTATATACTGTGTATAAATACATGTATTATAGTAATTACTTGTTAAATAATTATGGAATGTTTATATTAATTATAAATACAATATACAATTTATTTTACGTTTTTCTTAATAACCAAAAAATAATTGTTTTGTTTTATGTATATTTATTTATTACTCTGTTGAAGTCATCTAACGCTATATATATATAGTTTATATATTTATATTACAATATAGTTGTCTAACACTTGGATTTATAATTTTTAATTAGTTAAGAAATTGCATGTTTTTTTTTTTTTTATTAGGTAATTGGTATGATCATAATATAATGGAAGTAGAATATTACTACATTTTCCGTAATATAATTATTCATAATAATTTACGTTCGTTGAATATGCATTTGTATTGCACATTATTTTTAAAGTTCAGGAAATGTCATGTGTAAAAAATATCAACAATATATTATTATAAATATTGTACCTGTGGTACACTATTGGAATAATATTACACATTAATATAATATTATATGAATTACTGTATTATAATATTAGCAATTTGTTTTATCAATAATTTGTATTTGTAAAACATTTTACGTAAATGCAATTCATTTATGATTTAAATGTTTTTCTATTTTTGGAAAATTTTACTGGGGTGAATATTTGAATATATTTTAAACCGTCCTTTACAATAAAATTGCATAATCCTGAAAGTGTATATTTTATATGAGATTTAATGTTTTTGTTTTGTATGTTTGGAATTTTAGCACGTTACCCATATAAGTTTATAGTTTTTGCATATTAACGC
Source organism: Pentalonia nigronervosa (assembly GCA_014851325.1). Taxonomy (NCBI): domain Eukaryota; kingdom Metazoa; phylum Arthropoda; class Insecta; order Hemiptera; family Aphididae; genus Pentalonia; species Pentalonia nigronervosa. Next base: position 76,162 of record JACXSJ010000130.1, on the reverse strand, counting down.
TTTGTTACATCATAACGTGGAATTTAGGTATGCGTTTTAAAACAACGATTTTGTGTTTCAGCTCTGTCAAGTTTGTCGCCGACGTCTGCAGCCGCTGCAGGTTTGTACGCAATTTATTATTTCTATATATTTTGTCTCCCATGTTCGGTTATCATTATTATTTTCAATTTTAATACTCCCGCGTTTCCTTTTGTTTCGTTGTATGTTTGTTTTTTTCTTATTTGATTCCATACTTTTGTTTTTTAGTTTTATTTGGGAAAAATTCCGGTAAGTGTTCTTGGAGTGTGTG